>APFE030891113.1:0-31306 GCA_000404065.3 Pinus taeda
TAGTCCTCAAAGAGATCTTTCCAACGGGCTATCATGCACGTCAAACGGAGATAAGACGACCAATTCGCGACCCCGGGAAGTTGATGTACCAACTTACCCAAAAACGGGGGCCACAATTTGGCGTTTCATCTTCTAGGGTTAGGTTTTGGAATGTGAAGGGTTTTCCATTGTTTCTCAACAATAAATAGGCCTTCGAGCCTCATTGTAACACAGTTCAGAGGCATGTAGCCACACGTCTCTTCTCAGAGATAAGATACCATCGCCCTAGCTGGTTTATTTCCATTTCGGTTGTAAGCATATTTCAGTATTTTCCATTAATGAAATGAAGTATTATTTCCGCTGCATCTTTGTGTATATGGTTATCTCTGTATTTTATTGCGTTCCTGTTTAAATCTGGATCAACTTTGGTGGAAAACTAAAGAAGTTATGACTTCTCCTAGTTCTCCCAATATTCACTCCACAAATTTCCCCATTTCAGACATGATCCTACAAATTAGCCCCAAACACGCGCTAACTGGGTGAAAATTTCACCTCGCGGCAGGCCATAATCTGTCAGTCAACTATCTTATCACAAATCACAATCGAAGAGGAAATCAATGGTTTTATAGTCTATGATCGCAGCGAGGCTATGTGCAATTGCAATCTGGCGGACCCGATGAAAAAATTAATCAGAACATATAGTCGCATCGCATCTGGGAACCTATCACATTTTGCAATCAGTGGAGAACCGACGGGTAATATAATGAGAAACTCTGCTTTCTGCGAAGTGCAATTGCGATCTGCGATCCATTGCATCACAACTCTGGGATGATCCATCGCATCGCAACTCCGGAGTTGATCCTTTAATACCTTTCCACCTATCTTTTGTGAATTGCAATTGTGATTTCTCGCATCGCAAGCCTGCCCGTTCTACGGCCAATTTTTAACACAATCCACCTGCGAGATGTGATTTGTGATATGTAGGGGAAAATAGTAGCTTGCCACTTGGCGCCTCCCCATTCATTGAAGGGCCTTGCCATATCATTTTTTCTTGCCATATGTCCAAGTCAAACATGAACTATGACTTTCTCTAACTTCTTCATACCATCTCGGATTCGAGTGTCATTCACACCATTGAAATCAGAATGACAAGCTCTTCGATCTGAAGTTAAGTTTATCATGATTCTGACACTTCGATTTTTTAGCCTAATTTTGAGTAGCTGATCAACTAGTTTGTTAGATGTACTAACTAGACCCCAACAATTTAGAGACATACATATCATTTTGGATGGACAACAAAGGTCATTGAAGCTCTAAGTACCCCATCAATGGTTTGTTTAAAGCCAGCAACAACATCAAGGCTAGCCTTCTACTTATTGGAGATACGACCTCTTCCTCAACATATGTTTGTAGGGGATACAGGCCCAAGCTCTCCTATAGGAAGCAGGCCAAACAACTTTGATGAAGAGTGAAGTACATACCAAGAATGTGAGGTGGAGTATGTCGAGGTCCCAATGCGTGAGGAAAAGAAGATAAGAGGAAGTATGGACGGGGGAACAAAGGAGAGAGGACAACATATATGTTTAACATGTTGACCTAAAGAAAATGAAGAATGAGGCAATATTTAATGGATATTTTCAGATATAACAGGTAAAATGATAACATCATATATATTAGGAGTTTCACAAGGGGGAAAGGAGTACCCAAATGTCCATCACTAGAAGAGGCGGGAGCAAATTCTGGAAGGAGACCATTTGATCATACACCCCTTAAAGCGTCCTCCATAAGCATCCACCACTCAGCTTGAGAAACTATAAACCCTCGAATAATATCTATTAAGGAGCTCGACCCTTTTCCATTACCAATTACTCCTAACCTTTCCACCTTTGAAACCAGACTTCCATCCAATGGAGCCGAGAATATTTACTTCTGGAATGGAAATGGGAAATCCTCCAGAAAATGGCCCAAATCATTATGCCGTCAACACCTAAATGGGACTCCCTCCTATTCTAATGACTAAGAATGCATTATCCTTTAGTAAATAAGCTTCATCTTTGGAAGGAGACCTTCACAAGTATTGAAATTAACCAGGATTTGAGCAACAACCATGCACTCTAAGACCTCAAATGAAAAGTCAACATCCACAAATGTTCCTAGATGGCTTCCAATGTTCTTGAAAGAATCCAAAGACCATAAATGAGGAGGTAAATGTGGCAGCTTGGCCCATATGGGAGAAATCCCAATTTTCTCCTTCTTCGCATCAAATAAAGGTGTCCATTGGATGAACCTTGGCTTTTTGATTTCCTTGTCTGTTGCCTATGTTGAGGGAAAAACTAACATAGACTATCCTTTCAACAAATTATTTACCTTTGGCTCCTTAGAGATATCCAAACCCCATATTTTTTTGATGTTAACCCTAATTAAATATGTTGAAAAAAACCTGCCTCGAGCTCAACCAACAACGATATTCTCTGCCGTCTCTACAACATCCCCCATATGAACATCCTCTCTAAAAATAAAATCTACCTCACCTGGATTTGATTGAATGCTCTTCCTCTTCATGCCCTTCTTTTTCACCACAGGATTCCCCAATTTCTCATTATTTGGGGCTAGGGTTTCGTGTTCTAGCCATTTTCCCTCAAATTCTCTATTTGCCTCTTCAGGATTTGCCATGGCTTGATATTCTCCACCAAGAGGGGGGATGAGAGACCCCTCCACACGATTATTCCTTCCTGAAATATCCAAACCTTCTTGACCATTGGTGAAAAGCAACAAAGTAAAATCAAAACCTGGTGGATATGTTTTAACCCTTCTATGATAATTTATTATCATTCATGTTAACTAATCCTTCAGGATTGTTATTGTACAATATGTAATTTGTTTTACATTCCGATTTTACGGTTAATAAGTTACCGAGACACAACTATCTCGTACCTAGATTGCACATGTATAAATAAGTAATTTTATCATTATTATGATGCTCTTTCATTGTGTTATTTCGTTGTGGAGTTTATTTGTTCTTATACATTTGTATCAAAGCCCTGGTTGAGTTGTTTCTAAACTCCATGTATTTGAAGTCTATGGCATAAAGGAGACGCGGAGCATGAAGGTCGTGAGGATAGCTAAATGCAACAAAAGGTTAGCCCAGTGGGAGACCCAAACCATTGACTCTTTGTAAGTCTTATAACTTTCCATCATAATGAAATACGATTGGAGAAATTCAGTGGTATGATGTTTTTGTTTTAACATATCCTCGGAAGTTAGAATACATGTCGGAGTTTTAAGTGCTTGTTCTTCTCAATACAAATTGTCAATACTGGGTCTAATACCAATAATTGTTGGATTATTTGCTAAAAGTCTAAGTTCCATGCATCAAAGGGCCACTTGTTATTTTAATTTTGGGAGGCTTTATTTTTATTTATTGCAGTAAACAAGAGTTTAATCACAGTAAAAATTATGAAGGATAGTATTTGCATTTACTCTGAAGGATACAATTTTCTTACTAAAGGATTTCTAAAGGATTCTTAAAATGAAGGGTATATCTTTTTTGGTGGTTTGAATTAAATTTTTAATTGAAGAGTGGTCAATTTTATGGTGATTTGAAATACATATTTTTTTAAGAGGCCATTGGTAAAATAAAATATTTGGAGGCTAATAAGGGTTGAACCTGGCTCTTTGCTAGGCTATTTTTGAACCTTACCATTAAACCACAAAGCCAACTTTGTTTGAAACAAGTGGAGAAACGAATTTATATCTTTTCAAAAGTGTTGCATATATTTTGAATTTGAAAGGATTTGAAGAATATTGACGGCATAACAATATTGACTTCAATCATTTCCATAGTTGGAGTTGTTCTTAATGGAAAGTAAAAATATCAAGAGTGGTTTAGAAATCTTAAAATTTCCCTGGTTTTAATGATTTGTGGGAAGTTTTTCAAGGAAAGAAGGATAATGATGGAAAATAAATTTCACCGAAACCGCCAGGTAATGAGAAACAACGTGCAATTTGGGAGACAAAAGACAACAAGGAATATGAATTAATAACTGCATCAATGATACAAGAGGTAAGCAGATATATTGTTTCTTGTGGTACTGCATTCACACTTAGAAATCAAAATTATTCAGTTATTGTTAAATTTGTTTAATTTGGAGATGAAGGATAATGATCCTTTGAAGAGTGCCTCTGAAATAAAAGCCAATTTTCATGATATAAAAGCCACTAGAATTAAAGTAGATTTACAACTTACAACTTTTATAAAATTCCTTCACCCTGTCTATTCACATTATTTGGAATCTCTCCAAGCTAGTGGGAAGTTAAAAGACATTACATTTGATAAACTAGTAAGCAAAATAGCTGAGAGAGAAAAAGCCTTTGGGAAGAAAGAGGCTCCACCAAACTCTAATGTAGAAACTTTGTGCCTTGCACAAAAGGATCAGAAGTCTCATACCAAAACTTCTAGAGGTGATAAAAGTAGTAGAGGTTGTGGTAGGATAAATTGCAGAGGTAGGGGGGGCAAAAATAATCAAGGAGACAGATAACAAAATGAAAGACAACAAAGGAATTTTAATGATCGACTAGCTATCAAATGTTTTAGATGTGGTAAAATCGGTCATACTGTAACTGTAAAATCCCTTGGGAGAAAGTCAGTGAAAGGAGAAAACAGTTGAATGAAAAGAAAGATAAGCCACCACCAGATAAGGGAAAATCATCAGAGTCTACACATTGCATTGTTTCTCATTGTAATTTTAATATTAATGATATTTTCAACACTACATTCTCTTTATGGCGAGATAGTTGGATTTTGGATTCAGAAGCCACTTTTCATATGACATTTAGGCGAGATATTTTTGAAACATTTAGTGATGATATTGATGGTGTTATTTACTTTTATGGCAAGTCTCAAATTAAACCATATGGAATTGGGTCTATTCATTTGAAGATACCGAATATTTCATATTATGTTCTATAGGATGTACTTTATATTCCATAGTTTCAGTGAAATTTGATGTCTCTTATCCATATTCGGCAGCAGGGGCATTCTATTCATATATTTGATGGAATCATCAAGATAAGAAGAGCATTTGATCATGCAGTTATTATGAACGGTGTGGAAGAATGTACACTTTTAAAGTTAAATGGTACTTCATCTACTAGTTCTCGGAAATTTCTACTTTTTTGGCGCAGCAAAGTGGTAGCATGTCTCCCAACTTGTTGTGGCATGCTCAATTTGGTCACATCAATTATGGCAGCATCAAAATTATAAAAAAACAAGGTATTAAAGGTCTTCTGAAAGTTCCAAGAAAGATTACACCTTGTGATGCTTGTATTTTTGGAAAACATTATAAACAACCTTTTCATAGTTCTTCTTTTAGAGCTTCACGAAAATTAGGTCTTATACATTCAGATTTATGTGGATCTATGCCTATTGCAAATTCCAATGGAAATAAATATGTGCTAACATTTATTGATGATTACTCGAGAATGTGTTGGGTGTATTTATTAAAAAATATGTCACAAGTGTTTGAAGTTCTTAAAACTTTTCATTTGATGATTAAAAATGAAACTCAACAGAATATAGGCATTCTCAGAACTGATAATGGTGGTGAGTATAATTCTCGTGTTTTTGAATAATATTTGGAGGAAAATGGAATCAAACATCAAACTACCATACTTTATAATCCACAACAGAATGGTGTTGCAAAATGTATGAATAGAACTTTGCTTAATATGGTTAGATCTATGATGCTATTTAAGAATGTTAAGTTGATGTTTTGGGGAGAAGTAGTGCTTTTATTCGCAATCTTTGTCCTTCTCCTATCATCAATAATAAATCTCCTTATGAAATTTTTATAATCGTCTTCCTGTTGTTCAAAATTTTAGAGTCTTTGGTTCTCTATGCTATGCATTAATTCCTAAACATTAGCACAACAAGTTTGGTTCTAGGAGTCGCAAATGTATTTTCTTGGGATATTCTGCTACTTCCAAAGCATATAGGTTGTATGATGAAGAAAATAAAAAATACATTCTTTGCAGAGATGTTATTTTCCTTGAATTAGATAATGATAATTCCACTTTTGATAGGACACTGGCTCATTTGGAGAAATTTTCATCTAAGAAGTTCTATTTTCAACCTAATAATGATGTTCCACAGACTAAAAGGGGGGTTCCTATTCTGGATCAGTATGTGGTTTTTCTATCTTTAACTCATGAGGATGTTTATGTTGAAGAAAACTTGGAGGATAATGTTGTTTCTACAGGGTCAGAAAGTGTTCCATAAGAACTTTTACTTCAAGATAAACAACCATCACAACCACTTCAACAACATTTATGAATATCTACATGTGCTCTAAAAGTTTCAAGCAAGTATGGTGATTTTGAAACATGAATGTCTTCTAAAGGTGATTCGGGTAATGTTTCTCATGAATGTGTATTCAATCATTGTACAATTAGTGAACCTAATTATTTTAAAGAAGCTGCTAATTGTGATGAATGGAAGCATGCAATGCAAAATGAATATGATGCACTTATTAAGAATGGAACTTGGAGGTTAGTGGATCCTCCTACAGATGTCAAACCCATTGGTTGCAAATGGGTGTATAATATCAAATACAATCAGATGGTTCACTTGATAAATATAAGGAGATACTTGTAGAAAAAGGCTATGCTCAGAAGGAAGGTGTTGACTGCGCAGAGACATTTTCTCCTACAACAAAATGGGGCACAATTAGAACTTTATTTTCTCTTGCAACTCAGAATAGCTGGAAGATACACCATATGGATTATAAAACAAATTTTTTGAATGGCAATTCGAACGAGGATGTTTATATGTTTCAGCCATAAGGTTTTGTTGTCAAAGGAAAAGAGAAAAAGGTATCTAAGTTAGTGAAGGCTTTGTATGGACTGAAACAAGCATCTCGTGCATGGTATGAAAAAATAATTGAACACCTTATCAAGTTGAATTATAAGTTATTTGATCTCGATGATGCAATGTTTTTTGTTCAGAAAATTGGAAAGTCAGTTGTATATTTGGTTGTGTATGTAGATGATTTGATGATCACAGGAACCAATGATGACTATATAGCATTCGTTAAACGAGAATTATTGAAATTTTTGACATGGCAGATTTGGGTTTATTACATTATTATTAAGGGATTGAAATTGATCAGAAGCCCAAATAGATTTTCATTTCTTAGTAAAAGTATATTGGACATATATTGGACAGATTTGGGATGCAGGATTGTAATCTATCGCTACTCCTATGAAGCAGAATTTGAAGCTTACTTCCACTGAAGGAAGTATGTTTGAAGATCCAACATAGTACAAGCAACTTGTTGGAAGTTTGAATTTTCTAACTACTACCCGACGTGGCATAGATTTTGTTGTAGGGATACTTTCCAGGTTCATGCATAAGCCATGTGAAGGTCATTGGAATGCAGAAAATCAAGTGCTCAAGTATTTGAAAGGCACTCGAACATATGGCATCAAATATTCCAAAGTTGCAGATTTCCATCTCACCGGCTATTTAGATTCTAATTTTGATGGAGATAAGGAGAATGGAGTCTCTACTTCTAGTTATTTGATGAGTCTTGGATCAACAACCATCAGTTGGAGAGCACACAAGCAATATGTTCTTGTTGATTCTACCACCGAAGCTGAATATGTTGCAACAACTCAAGCTATAAAAGAAATATTTGGCTTCACAAAATACTTGAAGACTTACAGGAGAAACAAAAGGCTTCAAATCCACTACTCATCAACAACTCTTCTGCAATTCAATTGGCCAAGAATCCTAAGTTTCATGATTGAAGAAAGCATATTAACACCAAATATCACTTGATTCGACATTATGTAGAGGCCAAAGTTATTCATCTAACACATTGTCCTACTTTAGAGAAGATCACAAACATATTTACAAAGCCACTAGGACGTGAAAAGTTTGAAAAGTTCAGAATGTTACTCGACATGTAAGATGTCACATTCGGATTAAGGAGGAAATGTTAACTAATCCTTCAGGATTGTTATTGTATAATATGTAGTTAGTTTTACATTCCATTTTTACGGTTAATACGTTATCTAGACACAATTGTCTCATACCTAGATTGCACATATATAAATAAGTAATTTTATCATTAATACGATGTTCTTTCATTATGGAATTTATTTGGGCTTGTACACTTCAGGGCCATAGGAACTTCTGACTAGTTTAAACTTGTCAATCTCGCCGACACAAAAACTCCTCTACTTGCGAGAAATTGACCTTGTGAAATAATACATCAGGGGAGGCTTATACCTTGGAGAACCTTCATCGAATATAACCAGAGAGGGGTCATCTCGTGAGAGCTGACCTTTGATGAGAAAGGGTTTTTATGTGAGCGACGTATTCCGGTAGGACCTGCTCTACCAACAATGGAGCAAAAACCCTAGTGGCAGCCAGTGAGGAGATGAGGTGCCTTGGAAACCACATTCAGGGTTTCAGAAAAACTCATCGGGGTAAACTGCCATCTAAATCTACTAATCTAGCCATCCAGTTTCCTTTAGGATAAGATGGGTGAGTTGGCATGTCGGCATCTAGGGAGACAAGATCCTCCAGACCTAGGGAAAAATCAACAAGCTTGTTCATGCCTTGAATTTCCATATTTGTAAAAACTTAAAAACCCCCGGAAAATATCCTTCGTGCTGCAGAATATGCCTGAGAGTGAAAAGTGATAGCTAAACCATGTTGCAAAGACCTCAAAACAAGTGTCTGCGATCGTATACTTAGACCATTGCAATTAAAATAGAGAGACCTCCTGGATTGCAGAAACCACATAATGCCATTTTTCCCTGGTCCCATCTCCAAAAATGTAGAAAAGTAGTGGTCCATCACAAAATTTCTCTTTTCATGTATACAAGAAGGAAAAGGATTATTTAAAGAATCTTGAAAATGGGATTATAAAGTTAATGTTTAAAGTATTGAATTATGTTTTTTGAGATGGAAGTGATATTGGTAAATAATATTAATCATAAATTATATTTCCTTACAATAAATATTATTTGTCCAACAATTTTTCCCACTCTTACCCTTATATAAAGACATTATTAATTTAAAATAAGTTAAAGTAGATTTCTAAAAAACAGATATAATTTTATTTTTTTATGACAAATTTGGTTATCTTCATTGTGATAAATCTATTTGTAATGATGAGAGAAAGAGAAGAGTGAGTGATATATCTATCTATAATGATGAGAGAAAGAGAAGAGTGAGTTTGTTGTCCTTTTTAATCGAATTTAAGCTTATATAAAAGACTGGTAGAAATCCAAAATAAAGATGATAAGGAAAAGGAAAATATACTCATTTTTTTAATATATTGGATTAGAAACCTATACTATTTTCCCATAAAGCAATTTTATGGGCGTCAAGTAGTGACCTGTTAAATTGGAAACTAGGGCCAAACTCCATGTGGGTTAGCTTATTTATGGCAGCTAATATTTTTATTGGATCCCTCTCGTCGAGAGGTGTAGGATTGATCCAAAGATCATCCGATTCCGATAAGTATTTATGGAGATATGAATTTATTTTGATTATGGATTTATTATCAAGCCGACCAACATCTTATGTAGGCTCTAGAAGCCCAAACGTCATGTCTATTCAACCTCTTCGTTTTTAGTATAAATAGAAGAGGACTTGAAGACATTTGGAGACACATCTCTTGTGATCGATCTCCACCTGTTTGGGTTTTGTGGACAGAGAGATCTAGAGGAGTATACGTTCTTCTAGAGGTTGATCTAGCCTTACCCTAGCTGCAGCCAAAGAAGGCATAACCGCAGTCTGATTGGAGCTAAAGTGCCCTAGTCGCAAGTCAATCAGCAGCCCTAATCCACGCAGTCAAGGAGGCTTCCATAACGCAGTGAGGGGAGGCTTGAATGCTGTCAAAAGAAACCCTAAACAAGATCTAGCCACAGTCATAAAGGTTATCTAAGCCGCAGTTAGAAAGGCTTGAACCAACTGTATGCAAAGGCCTAAATCCACAGTTCTAAAGAGCCCTTATACACTGTACAAGAGGCCCTTACACGCAGTCATGAAGAAGCTCTATACGCTCAAAGATGGAGGCCCAAATGCTGCTGCCATGAAGAGATCCTAACGCTGTCAAACCCTAGCCACAGTAAGGAAGTCATCACAAAGATCTAGCTGATATCTACGTAGTCTTCTAGCTATGACACTTAGGATTAAGGCCACAATCCTTGAGGGCATATACACAGCAAGAAGGGACATGCTGATGCCATAGACAGAGATGTATACACAGCCCATGGAGGGATCTAAGCCGCAGATAAGGAGGGTACCATAGGCAGCTCAAGGTGGCTCCAAACAACAGCATTTAATATGCATTAGGACGCAGTCATTAAAGACCTCAATCCATAGTTGAGAAGCATTGTTCAAGGTAGGTTGTATCCTGAAGAAACGCAGTTGGTTGTTGTCTTCTAAGAAGCCTTCAACAGTCATCTTGTTGTAAGTAACAGCATGGTTATTTTTTTATATAATATGTTCTCATAATATCGGATTGTTGTAGGTGACATCATGAAATTAGGAGGATAGATTCAGATGGGTCTGCTGGAAGGAATCTAGAATTACAGCCTAGCTGCTTTGCTACGCTGCAAGCCATAGCAAGCAGCTAAAGGTTGATATACTCATTGTTAAATACATAAGACTACATGGTGATGTAAAGGGTAGCATGATCAGTAATGAGGCAGCATGATGTATGACATAATGTGCATGGGCATACATGGAGCATGGACAACATCATGACCATAAGCATGGGCAGCGTGATGATGAATGAGACCATGGAAGATGCAGCATGAAGATGAGAGCAACTCAGCCATCTAGGTCCAGCACTGTGATAGGGCAGCATGGTGCTACATGGTAAGGTGCGGCAAATGGATGAGATGTAGCACTACGATAGGTGAAGTTGTCATCTTGGAGAATCAGTTGAAGCTGCAAGTCTTCAACTGTTCTCATTGTTATACGAAATGATCTATGCTAGATCTAGAGAAGTCAAAGTGTTGACTTCTGTTGTAAATGTACTATCTCTCTCTTTCTCTTTCTCTGCTGAACTTTGAAGAACATAAAAGAAGAATTGATAAAGGGTTTCCCCACACATTGTGGGGTTTGTCCCTGGATAGCGCCACATCGTGTGTCCTCTTGTATTGGCTTGTCTTCTGCAATTTATATTTATGTTCTATCTGCGGTTTATCTTAATGTTGATGTGATTGCTAGCTGTGAAAATTTAAATAAATTGCTCTAGCATAGAACATACCTAAAATTAACATGACCCCATAAAAAGACCAACGAAGTTTGGGAAGATACTATTTTAGGGGTTATATGGGAATAACTAACATTGTTATGACGAGGGTCCCAAATACAAGAAGTCATGGGAAGAGAAAAATTAGGTTTCCTCAACAACAAAAGAAATGATCACAACATTAGAAAACATACAATGGCATGATTTTCTTATGTTGTTAGCGATATAATAGTAGCTTGAACCTAATTGGTAATATGATAAGTTTTGATAATTGGAAAAGCAAGTCTCTGAAATGTAATGCAGATTCTAATTCAGAAAAACTAAACTTAATATTTATGCCATATTCTAACTCAAGAAAGGCAAGTCTTTGAATTGTAATGCAGATTCTAACTCAGAAAAGGTAAACTTACTATTTAATGCCACATTCTAACTCAGGAAAGACAAGTCTTTGAATTGTAATGCAGATTCTAACTCAGAAAAAGTAAATTTACTATTTAAGTGTCTGGAAGATGAACTACAGTTGTTAGTTCGAAATGCGTTGACCCAAATCTTCAATGTAACTTTTGTTGAAAAAACTCTTTATAAATTGATTTTGATTTTTATAATTCAATTGGTAATATGAAAGTTTTGATAATTGGTTTTAATTTTTATGATCTCACCATGATCTAAAATTTAATAAAAAGATATAATGTAAACCTTAATGGTTGGATATGCTAAAATTTTGAAAAAAACTCCCATACTAACATCATATATAATACTACCAACTATCAATAGAAATTTTGTTTATATTAAAAAAAACAAACTGAAACCCACCTTAATAATGGTTCAATATTTTTAATATTGAAATTCTTTTCTTATCCATTACAATGTTTAATCAACTATATGTCAAATATGTGTTGATAATAAAATGTTTCTAAAAAGGTTTGTGTTGGAACACGATTTATTGATCAAGTTATCAAAGCAAGAGACAAAGGGATATATTATGGAAAGCTAGCATATTTGAGCAAGGGCCACCAACCAATAAATGATTGGTATGCATAATTTTTTTGAAATAATTCTACTATAAGTTTCATATAATAATATTTATTAATTTCCTATTTAATCTTAAGATATTAAGATATTTAGGTTTGTAGATGTTTCAAGTGCTATAAAAATATATTTTTGACCAAGGTAAAGTGGATTGTTTAAATTGCAAGTTGGTTTTCATAACACAGTTTGGATTCTTTGGATGTATCATATCAAGGTTATTCATAATTTTTAAATAAGTATTTATAAGGAAGGAGTTTAATCTATATTAATTTTAAATAAATAATTTTATATATAAATTAATATAAACTAAACACAACCAAATAATTATTAATTAATAATTTGTTATAAAACTTAATATATATTATATTTTTATCAATTTAATATGGCTAAACTTAATATATTAATATTAATATTAAATATTAGGTGATATATTAATCATCAATAATCAATATTAGATTAAATATTAAATATGAATATTATAAAATCTAATATTGCTAAAATAATATTTATTTAATATTCTTAGTTTAATATTGTTTAATTATGTTTAATTAATATAATATTTTTTAATTATCTTTAAACAATTATCTTTAATTATTAATTTAATTATTAAATAAATGTAATTTGTTTATTATTATTAATTAATTTGTTAATTATTAATAATTAATTCAAAATTAATTAATAAAATAATAATAATATTAATAAAATTAAAATTAAAATTATTATTATTATGTAGTTTTGTTTATTTATTAAAAATAAATAGATTGGACTATGGTTGACTATGGGCGGCCATGGTTGTTAGAATTGAACGATGGACCAAGGGATTGATAAACAGAATGGATATGAACACTAGACTGATAAACCCAAGTGATTCATATTATAAACCCAAGGATTAATTCTAAAACCCCAACATATTATAAACCCAAGAGAATAATATTAAACCCAAGGGATTTATATTATAAACTCTAAGATAAATAACATAAACCCAAGGGATTATAAACTCAAGGGAATAATATTAAACCCAAGGGATAAATATTATAAACCCAAGATATATAAACACTGAGATAAATATTATAAACCCTAAAATAAACATGGTTAACCATAGATGATTTTCATATTGATACGATCTTTGGCATAATGTGACATTGGACTATGGTTGACCATGATTGATTTTCATATTGAGACAACCTTTGGCACAATGTGATGTTGAATAATGGTTGGGCATGGTTGACCATGGTTAATATTCATATTGAGATAATGTTTGTCATAATGTGACATTGGACCGTGGTTGACCATGGATGACCATGGTTGTCACAATGTGACGTTGGACCAAGAGACAACCTTTGTTACAATGTCACCATCATTATTGACCATGGTTGACCATGGTTGATTTTCATATTGAGACAATCATTGTCACAATGAAACATTGGTTTCTTTTCATATTGAGAAAATCTTTGTCACAATGTAACGTTGGACCATGGTTGGCCATGATTGATATTAAAAACCCAAGGGATTAATTCTAAAACCCCAAGGTATTATAAACCCAAGGGAATAATATTAAGGGATAAATATTATAAACCCAAGATATATAAACCTTAAGATAAATATTATAAACCCTAAAATAAACATGCTTGACCACGATTGTTTTTCATATTGATACATTTTTTGTCACAATGCGACACTAGACCATGCTTGACCATAGTTGACCATGGTTGTCAAAATGTGACATCAGACCGTGAGATAATCTTTGTCCCAATGTGACCATTCTTATTAACCATGGTTGACCATGATTGATTTCCATATTGAGAAAATCTCTCATAATATGACGTTGGACCTTGGTTGACCATGTTTGACCATGGTTGATATTCATATTGAGAGAATATTTATCACAATGTGGTGTAGGACTATGGTAGACCATAATTGACCATGGTCGAAGATGCTTGAGAAATGTGGACCATGATTGACCATGGCTAACCATGATTGACCTTGGTTGGCCATGGTTGACCATGATTGCTTTCCATATTGAGAAAATCTTTGTCACAAATCCATATTGGCATTATCATAAACCTAAAGTATTAATAAACCCAATGAATTTATATTATAAACATAATGGATTTATATTAAACCCTAGCAATATTATTATATGTTAGGATATTCCAACACATAGAAATAGTTAAGTATAACTTGGTCTAGTGTAGAGTTAGGTATAGTTTGTTTCTTTACTATGTACATGTGTAACTTACAATCCGACGATCATGATATGTTCTAGACATGAAGTGATCTGACAGTTCATTCTGTCCTTGGTATTACCAACACTTAATCCGTGGCTTAACACCTGATTGTTCCATGATATCTATTTAAAGAGCATGGAGGGTAATTTGTAGGGTGACCATTCATGAGAGAAGCTTATGTAAATTTTATTTCTTTTATTAATAAATTTCCTAAAGTGGTCGCGTTGGCTCAGGTCGTGGACTCTTTCGCTCTTTGAGGGTTTTAACCACATCAAGAATATTGGTGTATTGATCTGTGATTTGTTTGTGAGTGATGTCCTTTGGTGTTCTATCTGAGGAACTTACCATATAAATTCCTACATGGTATTAGAGCTATTTGAGGGTCGGATCCGTTGGTCATCAAAATCGGAAGCCGGTACAACTGCATCAGATTGTCGTTTCCTAGATTTATTGTTTCTAACCACTTTCGGACCGAGAGGAATGCTCTATTGTGTTAGGAGCATCTGTTACAGTGAGGAACCCCTTTTGTTTCATGCAAAAAGGTTTATGGTAGCCCTAGCTATGTCATTGTTAAGATCTGGAGGTATACAGTCTTTATTTGCAGTTTTAGCTATTCATCTCTTTGTTTATTTCGATTTATTTAGCTCTCTGTTTTTTATTATTGGATCTATACCTTTCATTTCTGTGTATGCTCTTTTCCCCGAGAATCTGTGCAATGTGGGCAAATCAGAAACAGAAAGGAAGGATTTTTCTCATGCATATTCTCTTTTCTGTCACGCCTTAGTGTGATCTTGGAAAATCAGAAACTTTGAGGAAAATATTTAGTTTCTGGGGAAAGCTAACTTGAAGCCATAAGGTTTGGTTTTTTTTGCATGTTCGTGTTAGCTTGTGTGGTTGTTTGTTTTGTAGGAAAGAAGAGTTTTTCCAAGTAATCACGCACCCCAAAGCTTTGGTGACTAAAAAAAACAAAAAGCCCTTTCCTCTTTTCTGAAAATTACTAACCTTTTAAACTTGCTCACTTGGTCCAAAGTTACTTTATGAGAATAGAGGTCTTGGGTTCAAGCCTTTCTTTTTGTTGAGTTTCTTTTTCAAAAAGCACATGTAACTTATGTGTTAAAGTTACTTTAAGTAAAAGTGTTCTCACCCATTATAAAAAGTGAGTCACTTATAATTCTAAAGTCTCTTTATCTTTTATTTAAGTTACAATTTAGTGGGTAGCTTATAAAGTACCATTGTAAAAGTGACTTTCACTTATTTATAAAAGTGAGTCACATAAAATATTTTTTTCAAAGTGAGCTAATTAGATTAATTTTGAAAAGGGATAAGATTTTTTTAAATATAACATTATCATTCGCTTCCACACATTCACGCACTTCATCGGCATCTTCAACAACTTTTCTTCAAAAAGGCATAACTTTTTCATACATAAGTCGTTTTCAGAGCTGTTTTTTTTTTAATCAGCCTAATTTTTCAAGATCTTTCCATTGGAACAATTAGTTTCAGTATCTACAGCTTCAGTTTATGTTAAAATGGAAATTCCATGCCAAGTTACTCTTGACAACACCAACTATTTCCAATGGTGGTCCTACATTGTGGATTTACTTAGAAGTAAAGGTCTTTACAGACTAGCCTCAGGCCAAGAAACTGAACCTAAATATGAAGATAAGGTAGCCAAATGGGAAAATAGGCAAGATTAGGCTCGTGGGTTCATAGGATGTCTATTTCTCCAGACCTTAGATTCCATATTGCAGAACTTGATACCCCTAATGAAGCAATGAAACAACTCACTAAAGTTTTTGGAATTGAAAATGAAATTAGAGGCCCATCAACTCGAAAATGTAGTTGCTTATGTTAGACCTCAATAGTTTTCTTTCCATTGAAGGATTTGTCCAAGTTAAAAAAACCCTTAGGCCTTCTCTTGGAAGGTGCTTAAGGTTAAGAAAGAAGATGGTATCCTTATCTATTCTATTCTTACTAAGTTGGTACCAGCCTACTCTGTGTTTGTTTCCACCTTCCATTCTACAAGAGAAGCCTTTATTTCTCAAGGACAAGACTACAAGTCCCCTTCCTTTGATGCCTTTTGTGATTCTTTAATAAGAGAAAAAAAAAAACTCTTACATCTTGCTCTTCTTAATCTTAGAAACTCTTCCAAGAAATCCTTAGCCGCCCAACAACAACCAAATTCAAATAGTCCTAAGAAGAAGTATCCTAAAAAGAATGGTCATAAACCAAACAAGGGTCCTAAGCAATTTCAGTCTCAAAATGAAAAATCATGTCAACAAAAAGATAAGGCAAATAAAAACAAAGGGAAGAAGACTGATAGACATTGCAACTTTTATAATCGAGATGGCCACTTAGAATCCAATTGCTTTAAGAAGATGGGAGCCTTGGAAGCAACAATGAAGAAGAATAACATCCATTTGAAGCATTCTTCAACTTCAACTTCATCTTCAGTAATAACACTTTCTGCATGTGGTTGTCAAGCATCTTGGTCTGGTTATGCACTAAATGTATCTTCTTCTTCTCATTCTCATGAGTAGCTCATTGATTATGGAGCTTCTTATCACATGGCAAAAAAAAAGCCACGTTTTCTTCTTTAAATGATTGTAACACCAAAAATATATATGTTGGTTATGATAGATCTCTTAGTGTTGTAGGGACTGGAACTGTTCATCTAGACAATGGTCAATTTAATGATGTATTATGTGTTCCAACCTTATCCTGTAACCTTCTATCTATATATCAGATAACTCATTCAAGTGAAGGTAAAATCGTTGAATTTCACCTCACAATGTTGTAATTAAGGACCAAAGAGATCTTAGACAGATTTTAGCTACTGGCATTACTGATGATTCTACAAGGTTGTATAAGTTTAACAACTTTGGTTCATCAACTCTTCCCTTGGTATTTGTTTCTCATAATGATGAAGTGAGCAAAATTTAGCATGAGTGATTTGGTCACTTAAACTATCGCTCCCTTCAAAATCTATGTAAAGGAAATATGGTGATAGGTCTCCCTATGGTATCTTGTAGAGATGGTGTTTGTTCCAGATGTGTACTCGAAAAACATCATTGGGGTATTTTTGAAAAACGTGCCTCTTGGCACACCTCAACCCATTTACAGCTTGTGCATAGTGATTTATTTGGTCCACTTCCAGTTATTTCATTCTCTAGTTACAAGTATTTATTAACTTTCATTGATGATTTCTCCAGACGCACTTGGGTATACTTCTTAAAACTCAAGAGTGAAGTCTTTAACATGTTCTTGGCATTTGAGGCCTTTGTTGAGAAACAATCTGGACACCGAATTCTTAAGCTAAGATCTGATAATGGCGGAGAATATGTTAACAACAAATTTTTCACTAAGCATGGAATTCAAATGCAACATACTGTTCCATATACTCCACAAAAAAATGGTGTAGCTGAAAGGAAGAATTGCACCTTAAAGGAAATGGCTAATTGTATGCTTTAATCTAAAGGACTTAGTATTAAGTTTTGGGCAGAAGCAATTAACTGTGCAAATTACATAGTAAATCGCACTCCTACGATGGTTTTAAAGAATATCACTCCAGAAGAAGCATGGAGCTCAATTAAACTAGATGTAAGTCACTTTCGTGTTTTTGGAAGTGAAGCATGGGCCCATATTCCAGATGAGAAACTTAAAGCTTTAGAACCTAAGAGTGAAAAATCTATTTTTTTGGATATTTTGAAGATGTCGAAGGATATAGACTTATTCCACCTAAGTCCAAAAATGTTATCATTAGAAGAGATGTAAAGTTTGCTAAAAATATATTTGCCTACAAGCCTAGTTCGGCGGATGTGCCACCTCTCTCTCTATCCCTTCTACTTCTGAAAATATTTCTTCTTTAGATGATGACAGTGAGGATGACAATCCTCCCCCACCTTCTCAAGATCCTCCTTTAGTTCCTCAGCTTCCAAAATTCCTCCGTTCTACTTGGGATGCAGTAGGTGATCCTACAAATCAGTGACGTACATATTCTCAGTTCGATAGAGCCTCTTCCTTACTGGCTCAAGCTTCAACGAATTATGACCCTGACACCTTTGCAGAAGCTTCAAGCCATCTAGATTGGGTTGCAACTATGAATGAAGAATATTGTTCATTATTGGCAAATGATACATGGGATCTTGTTCCTCTTCCAAAGGGACGAAATCTTGTTAGATGCAAATGGGTTTACAGAACCAAGTTTGGACCAGATGGAAAAGTTGATAGACATAAAGCTCATCTTGTTGCTAAGGGTTTTTCACAAGTTGAAGACATTGAATATACTAAAACCTTCTCCCTTGTTGCTAAAATGAACTCTATCCACCTTGTTCTTTCCCTTGTTGCCTCTTTCAAATGGGAAGTCCATCAAATGGATGTTAAATATGCCTTCTTGCATGGGGACTTGCATGCGGAAATCTATATGGAATAACCTCCTGGCTATATACAAATAGACTCTAGCCTTGTATGTCTGCTTAAGAAATCCATTTATGGTCTCAAGCAAGCCCCTCAAGCTTTGTATGCCAAAATGGATAACTTTCTTTTAGATACTAGCTTTTCTAGGTGTCATTCTGGCAAAACTGTCTACACCAAGAAAGTGGGTAAGTCTCTTATCATTCTTGTTCTTTATGTTGATGATCTTATCCTTACTGGTAGTGATCCCAGCCTTATAAACCATATGAAGTCTAGCCTTAAAAATAAGTTTGAAATGACAGAATTAGGACACTTTCATTAGTTTCTTGGTCTTCAAGTCTTACAAACCAAGGAAGGTATTTCCCTTCCCCAATCCAAGTATGCATGTGATCTTCTACGCCACTTTCACATGGAAGACTGTAAGCCAACCCCTTCTCCCTTTCAGTCTGGAGCCAAACTTTCAGTCACTTGTACTTCCCCTGAAGTTGATCCTACCTTATACCATCATCTTGTAGGAAAACTTTTGTATCTGACCCATACTTGTCCTGACCTTTGCTTTGTTGTTGGCCTTATTGCTCGGTTTATGCAAAACCCACATGAAAGTCATTGGAAAGTAGCTAAAATAATACTTCATTATGTTCGAGGTACAGTTCAGTTTGAGATTCATTACAGCATAGAAGAATATCCTCTATTGGTTGGTTTCACTGATTCCAATTGGGTTGGTGACCCTGGTGATCGGAAGTCTACTGCAGGTTATCTGTTCACTCTTGGTTCTGGACCTATTACATGGGCTTGTAATAAACAAAGTGTCATTTCTCTTTCTTCATCAGAAACAGAGTATTGCAGTGTCAAAGAAGCTAGTAAGGAAGCCCTGTGGCTTCATCGGATCTTGTCTGAGTTTGGCTTTCAGCAGTAGCATCCGACTACAATTTGGTGTTATAATCAAAGTGCCATTCAACAATGCAAATATCTAGTCCAACATCAGCGCAGCAAACACATTGAACTACACATGCACTTCATCAGAAATATCATTTCCTGACCATGTTCTTGAAGTGCAATATTGTTTAACAGATGATCAAGTTGCAGACATCTTTACAAAGGCTCTCACAGAGGCGAAGTTTAATAAACTTTGATTTATGGTTGGAGTTCAGGAAGTTGTCACTAAGGAGGTATAGGCTCTAATGCCTCTTTCCTTCTCCTATTGTGTCATATTTGTACATCCTTCAATCCTATCCCAAGTTGTTCTTAAGGGAGGGTGTTACGATATTCCAACACATAGGAAATAGTTAAGTATAACTTCATCTAATGTAGAGTTGGGTAAAGTGTGTTTCTTTACTATGTACATTTGTAACTTACAATCTGACAGACATGATATGTTCTAGACATGAAGTGATCTGACGGTTCATTCTCTCCTTTACCAACACTTTATTCGTCGCTTAACACACGATTGGTCCATGATATCTATTTAAATAGCATGGAGGGCCATTTGTAGGGTGATCATTCATGAGAGAAGCCTATGTAAATTTTATTTCTTTTATAAATAAATTGCCTGAAGTGGTCGCGTTGGCTCAGGCCATGGATTGTTTCCCTATTTGAGGGTTTAACCACGTCAAGAATACTGGTGTATTGATCTGTGATCTGTTTGTGAGCGGTGTCCTTTGGTGTTCTGTCTCAGGAACTTACCCTGTAAATCCCTACATTATACCCTAAGAATATGAAAACTTAGATTAATAAACCCAAGGGATTGATATTATAAACCCAAGGGATTAATATTGTAAACCCAAGCCATATAAACCTTAAGATAAATATTATAAACCCTAAAACAAACATGTTTGACCATGATTGATTTTCATATTGAGATAATCTTTGTCACAATGCATTGTTGGACCATCGTTGACCATGGTTGACCATGATCAATTTTCATATTGAGAGAATGTTTCTCACAATGTGACATTGGACCCTAGTTGACCATGATTTACAATGGTTGAACATGGTTGATTTTCATATTCATACAATCCTTGTCAAAATGCGACGTTAGACCAAGGTTGACCATGGTTGTCAGAATGTGACGTTGGACCATGAGACAATCTTTGACACAATGTGACCAAGGTTATTGACAATGGTTGACCATGAATTATTTTCATATTGAGACAACCTTTGTCGAAATGTGAAGTTCAACCATGGTTGACAATGGTTGACCATCATTGACCATGGCTCACATACGGTTGATGTTCATATTGAGACAACATTTGTCACAATGTGACGTTGGCCCATGGTTGTCCATGAATGACCATGATTGACCATGGTTGGTTTTCATATGACCATGATAAACCATGTTTGACCATGATTGATTTTAAGATTGAGACAATATTTGTCAGAATGTGACGTTGGACCATGGTTGACCATGGTTGACTGACACAATGTGACTATGGTTATTGGCCATGAATGACTATGGTTGATTTTCATATTGAGACAATCTTTGTCAAAATGTGATGTTGGACCATGGTTAACAATGGTTGATGATGGTTGACCATTGTTGATGATGGTTCACATAAGGTTGATGTTGATATTGAGATAATATTTGTCACAATGTGACGTTGGACCATGGTTGACCATGACTGAACATGGTTGATTTTCATATTGACCGTGACTGACCATGATTTATTTTAAGATTATAAACCCTATCAATAATATTATACCCTAGGAATATGAACCCTTATATTAATAAACCCAAGGGATTGATGAACCCTTAAATTAATAAACTCAAGGCACTAATAAAATTAAAGGATTAATATTGTAAACCCAAGCTATATAAACCCTAAGATAAACATTATAAACCCTAAAACAAACATGCTTGACCACGGTTGACCATGGTTTATTTTCATATTGAGACAATCTTTGTCACAATGCATTTTTGGACCATCGTTGACCATGGTTGACCATTATCAATTTTCATATTGAGAGAATCTTTCTCACAATGCAACATTGGACCTTGGTTGACCATGATTAACGATGGTTGACCATATTTGATCTTCATATTGAGACAATCTTTGTCAAAATACGACGTTGGACCAAGGTTGACCATGGTTGTCACAATGTGACGTTGGACCATGAGACAATCTTTAACACAATGTGACTAGGGTTATTCACCATGGTTGACCATGGTTGATTTTCATATTAAGACAATCTTTATTGAAATGTGACATTTGATCATGGTTGACAATGGTTGATGATGGTTGACCATCATTGACAATTGTTGACCATGGTTCACATACGGTTGATGTTGATATTAGGACAATATTTGTCACAATGTGACGTTGGCCCATGGTTGACCATGACTAACCATGATTAACCATGGTTGATTTTCATATTGACCATGATTGATTTTAAGATTGAGACAATATTTGTCAGAATGCGACATTGGCCCATGGTTGACCACCGTTAACCATGTTTGACTGACACAATGTGACCATGGTTATTGACCATGGATGACCATGGTTGATTTTCATAATGAGACAATATTTGTCAAAATGCGACATTTGACCATGGTTAACAATGGTTGATGATGGTTGACCATCATTGACCATGGTTGACAATGGTTCACATAAGGTTGATGTTCATATTGAGACAATATTTGTCACAATGTGATGTTGGACCATAGTTGACCATGGTTAATTTTCATATTGACCATGATTGACCATGATAGACCATGGTTGAACATGGTTGATTTTAAGATTATAAACCCTATCAATAATATTATACGCTAAGAATATGAACCCTTAGATTAATAAACCCTTAGATTAATAAACTCAAGGCACTAATAAACCCAAGGGATTAATATTATAAACCCAAGTTATATAAACCCTAAGATAAATATTATAAACCCTAAAACAAACATGGTTTACCATGGTTTATTTTCATATTGAGACAATCTTTGTCACAATGCAATGTTGGACCATCATTGACCATGATCGATTTTCATATTGAGAAAATCTTTCTCAAAATGCGACATTGGACCCTAGTTGACCTTGGTTTATTTTCATATTGAGACAATCTTTATCAGAATGTGACGTTGGACCAAGGTGGACCATGGTTGTCACAATGTGGCGTTGGACCATGAGACAACCTTTGACACAATGTTACCATGGTTATTGACCATGATTGATTTTCATATTGAGACAATCTTTTTCAAAATGCAATGTTCGACCATGGTTGACAATGGTTGATGATGTTTGACCATGGTTCACATACAGTTGATGTTCATATTGAGACATCATTTGTCACACTATGACGTTGGACCATGGTTGAACATGACTAAACATGATTGACCGTGGTTGATTTTCAGATTGGCCATGATAGATCATGGTTGACCATGATTGATTTTAAGAGTGAGACAATCTTTGTCACAATGTGATGTTGGACCATGGTGGACCATGTCTAACCATGATTGACCATGATAGGCCATGGTTGATCATGATTGATTTTAAGATTGACACAATATCTGTCACAATGCGACGTTGGACCATGGTGGACTATGGTTCACCATGATTGAACATGGTTGATTTTCATAGTGATGAAATCTTTGTCACAATGTGGCGTTGGACCACGGTTGACCATGATTATAAAATAAGGGGATTTATATTAAACCATAGGATTAATATTATAAACCCTATGAATCATATTACACCTTAAGAATATGAACCCTTAGTTTAATACACCCAAGGGATTGATAACTCAAGGATCTACTAAATAATAATAATAAATTTTTTCTAGCAATAAAATAATTGATCCAGCCTTTATAAAGAAATAATAATAATTAATAATAGTAAAACTATGTGAATTAAAAGTGTCTATTTCCATGACATAGGAGGTTTTAGAATATATTAAATTACATTAATTTTAATTATCTTATTATTAATATTTTAATGAAAATATGAAATAAAAATTAAAGAACAAAATATTTTTTAAATAAAATAACTAAAATCTTAAATAATAATATAACTAAAAAAAAAATATTTTAAATAATAATAATGAAAATGATTCATGAATCTTAGGAAAAATATAAAATTTCATAAATTCTAAGCCATAACAATGCTAAAGTGTAAATATAATTAAAATGACAATTATAAATAGAAAATTAAAAATAAGAAATAAGTTAAAATCTCCATAAGAATTTTAAGGATACTACAAATTTATTTGTTATTTAGTAATACATATATTTATTGTTGATTATTATTTGTAAAGAAAGAATAAAGAAATTATTTTAACGTCCACGAGGCTAAAGATAGCATATGGGAAATATTGCTTCTTCATCTGCTTGATGTATTCGGTCCTTTTTCTGTGAAGCTTCACAATAAATGCTCTGATCTTCTCAACAAACCCCTCGCTAAATAGATTATCCCAAGAGCTAGCTGCTAGCATATCTGCATAACTTTCCCTATTGTCTTTGAAGGCCTCACATTCTAAAATGAAATGTTTTTATGTTTCCACTTTTCTGGAAGAATAAAAAATGCATACTCTTTCCTCTCACACTTCTTTTGGCATTTTCCAATGCCATGTTTCACAACGGAGTTGATGAGAATTAGTCCTTAACTGAGCAATAAGAATTTTGGCTCTCCAAGAGATATTGGCCTCTATGTATGACTTTGGTTGATGACTATGAGTGGGATTAAACACTTCAATATAGTACTTTTTCTTTCTTCCTAGCTCCTTATCCCAAGTACGCTTGTGGAACTTTTCCATAACAAAATCTTGTATCTGTTTGTTTTTTATGGGACACGCGTTCAAGCAAATACCCCATTTACTAAACCATTTATTATTTTGCTGCATCCAAGTTTTTTTTTTTCGTTGCACAATCTGTCATTAAAGACAAACTTAGGCTCTACCCTCTTCCATTTTCTCAATTTTTTTAAATACCTTATGACTTGCACCATAGCAATTGCTTCAATCGGAGCAACCCTTATTTCACTTAACAAGATAGCATAAGGAACTCCACTTTTAATCATGAATATGTTTGTAATCAAACGCTTCTGAATTTTCTCAATTTGTTTCCACGCATGTCGAATGTACTGCTGACCCATAGTTCACAACCATAGAGAATCACCAGAATCACTAGAAGCCCAAAAATAGTTTGAGTGGTTTCGAGTCCCATAACTCTGCCTCTCCACACCTATTTTGAAAAGCATAAAATGTTGTCAAACCCCCCAAAGTTATTTTCTTTCTACAACCATCCCAACTTAAATTTTTGTGGAAGTCGATTCTAAGGTATTTGTAATCCACAACTTCTTCCAGAACGTTGTCTTCAAAGAAGAACTTATGTTGGTTATGTTTTCTTTTCTTACAGAAAACCACTACTTTCATTTTGTTGATATTGACTTGCATCCCCACACTTCTATAAAAATGCTCAAGGGATAGTAAGTGCTCTTGCAAACCAAGAGTCGATTTAGCATCCATAATAAGGTCATATGCATACAAAAGAAGCCTTATAACAAACTTGTCCAAATAGATACCATAACGTGACCATCACCCCCTTGCGAATTTAATCACTCCTCAAGCTTGTCGATGTATAAACCAAAAAGTGTAGGAGAAAGTGGGCAACCTTGCTTGACCCCGATATCGCTTCTAAAACTTTCAGAAATGCCTGCTAAAGTTCTAATTTTAACTTTCACCTCTTCATACAGCCTATGCACAACTGCTCTCAAATGTTTAGGAACCCCAAGTTCCTCCATTCTGTGCCAAAGTTTATCCCTAGGAACCGAGTCAAACACTTTTCTGAAATCAACAAAGCAACAAAAGACTTCTTCCTTTTTCTCCCAAACTTTTTCAATGATGTACCTTAAAGTTATACAACGATCAACTGTGGAATATTTAGGTATAAACCTGCTTGCCCTTTAGCACACTTATCTCTTTCTTCTTCCCACTTGCTAATTTTATTTTCTAGCATGTTTCTAAATAACTTTGCAAACAAAGGGTTTTTCATGATGGTCCTATAATTGGAGGGATTATTGACATCACCACTCTTGAAAAGAAGTTTTCCCAGACTAGTTGTCCAATATGTGGGGAGCCCCTGTTGTATGATGTGGAAAATTTTTGTAACGTGAAGTGCAAGGATCTTTGAGCCCCACTTTAGATATTCTGCTTGGAGTTCAACGAAATCTTTTGCTTTTCCAACACCCAACTTCTTGATACCCATCTCTACCTTCTTGATACCAAGAAGAAGGTCATCAAAATTTTTTATTCTTAATTACTATTTTTAATTATATTAAAAAATCTATTATAATAATATTAAAAAAAATTATTTGTATAAATGTATATTTTTTATATATTAACTATTTTATAAAAAAATAAAAATTAAAAAACTAAAATAAATCAAAAAAATAATTTTAAATATAATAAGCTTAATACTTTTAAAATCATAATAGGATGAAGTGTGGCTCTCAAGTTGAATAAATGATGACTTCTGACCAGCAATCCATCACAAGCAATGATCAATCTATTACCTTTGCAGGGAGATGGTTTGTTTTGCAGGGAGATGAGCGACGTGTGTCACGGCCGCCGCTGCCAACAAAATTTCACCACCGCAAAGTTAAATAATTTGTTTTCCATCGCTTCATTTTCCCTCACGACACAGTGGTGGATGTGAGATGGAGATGAAGCATATTTTAGGTATATTCACTCGTTAAATCTCACCCATTGAATTAAATTAAAAAATAAAGTCAAGGCCGCCCCATCCACCTCGGGTCGAAATAGGAACGCTATGACGAAATATGTTGTATGACGAAATATGATGTATGAATTATTAGTGTTGAAATCAATGCCAAATCTTGATTAGTGAATAGTTGTGGGGCTATTAAATGTCTACTTATATATTTATTTTTGTCTTCGATCTCTATTTATAATTCTTAAATTTAAGTTTATATTAATTTTGTGAATAAAATGGATATGCAGCTTTAATGAGTTTGATCATGTTAACTATGTTACATTATTTATTTACATGCATCTATGAATTTGAATGGTGTTCAAATTTTAATGGTTTCAAATTTATATGGATATTTTTGAACTTGGATCGCATTCTTACATTGTGGGTTGAAGAATATTCCTTTATGAAATGTGACAGTTTACTCTCATGTTTAACAAATTGCAAAATAAAAATTACATTTTTCTTCTAAACAAGTGAACATGCCACAAAGTGGTTAGACTTTTTTCCAGAAGGAAAAAACCAACAATTTTCATTAAAATGGAATTGTTAACATAATTTGTGAAAGAAACATGATAGCAGTGCATGCATGCTCACCAAAATACCCCACAGGGAGCACCATATATAACCTAAACAAAAGGGAAGTCAATCATTACAATGCTAGTCTATAGACCCCAACATAAATCTAAAAGAAAAAAGGGTGTAAGGCATGCAAAAAAATAGTTGGAAAATTCTTTGACCAGCATGCACTTGGAGATGCTTCGACAGGCCTCATCACATGCACATGCATAAATAGTCATGAAAAATAGTCGAAAGATGCTCGGACCATATTGGGTGCACCTAGAGATGAAAAAAGGGCACCCTGGCCACACCGGAAGATACTCTAAACTACAAGAAAAACATAGCAGGTAGATACTCTAATAGGCAAGAAAGTAAACACCGAAAGATACTCTGACTAGAAATAAATTCCTAGAGATGCTTTGGAAGGTTGCCTCATTGCTTATGGAAGCTAGCATAAAGCTATTTCATGACAAGAAAACAGGGTTTCAAGGCTCCTAACCCCCAATGACGTCCCCAACAACAACAAACGCAGACACAATAGGTATCCAACAAAATGACGACGTATGGAAAATGACAACACCGTAGAGAACCCATAGAAGCAAGCACCAGAGTAACATTTGTGAAACAAAAAATACCTTGATGAAGACCAACACACACCAAAGTATGCATAAAGGTCACCACAAACTGTAGCAACACCAACAAAGGGGGACACCATGGCGAAAATGAGCAATGGGAGGTAATTGATGACATGAACCAAGGCTAAGGTGTCTATGATTCAAAATGAAATAGAAACCTCCACTCCCTCTAGACTCTACATTACTCTATTCATGAAATAGAAACCCTAGAAGCAGACCCTAAATCAGTCTTTATGATACAAAAAGACCCCAACTAACAATAGCACGTACCAAAATCTGCAGAAAGGCCACCACAAACTATAACCACACCAGCAATGAGGAACACCGCGATGGAAATGAGCCGCGGGAGGCAACAGACGACACGAACCGGGGTCGAGGCAGCTAGGGTTCCAGCTGCCTCGTCGAGTAAGGTCAAAGCCAAAGTCATTACACTTTCTTAAATATAAAATTGAGAAAATAAATAAGTGTTTTTTTTGTAAGCTTAGTAGTACCTTTCATTCATTCATCTATAAACAGGCAGGTTACAAATATACGAGTTATTTGGTGGCCTCAACCCACCCAGTGGGAAACCAAATTTGTTGGCCACCAAATCACATTATAAGCCATCCAAAACATATATAGTTTGAGTCTTTTTAGCCAAGCCTTATAACGTTGATAGTTCAGAATCCAACTAGTAAACATCATACTAAAAAAAAAATGTTACCTGATATAAACATCCAAAATTAACATTCATAACTCTGACCCACTAATCATTTGATGATTGCACCCAAGTACGATCTTTAGTGCTTGATCCTAGTAATTCAAATTGTGGCAGACATGGATATGTCGCTCGATGTGGCCCAAATGAGCAATCTAATTCTTCAACTATCATTTGATAAGTTGGAGCTCATTTTGAATGTCTGTATGCCCGGCTCGGCCTCACTATGCATTATTGTGATGTTGGTCGCAACCATTACTTTGGCCACTATGAACTTCATTAACCAGTAAAGATGAATGGATTGTCTGAACAGGGTGAGACGACCATGCATGTACCCAAGGTCCATGATTAGTTCCCCCCAGCCTTCAGCAGACAATTCAAGCTCAGCTTGCAAATTCAACTCTACCTCCAAGTTCGCAATCAATTATTTCACCTGCGTCGGGGTCCCTTCACAGTAAGCCTGGAGAGTGGCCTGAGGATTCTTAGTGTTTGTTTTTCAACCCATATGTCACGCAATCCCCTGCCACACAGTCCCCTGGCACGTTGTTCCTTGCTGGAAGTCCTCCTCCACATCGTCCCTTGCTGCGTAGTCTCCCATCGCTCAATCCTCTGTCGCCCAGTCCTCTGCTGCTCAGTCTAATTGGAAGATGGATCTTCATCTTTTCATTTATCTTCCTAGTGTCTTCTGCCTCTTCCGCCTTCACCCGGGGCTCCACCACAAGGCTGAGACTTCACCATATCTGCCAAGGCTAGGCCCCCTTTCTTCACTCTTCTCCCACTTTCCCAAACTCATGACCCAACCCACTCTATAGAGGCCAAAACTGAAGACAACATAAATGGACGTATAATAATTTGTATAGAGAACCACCCAAAAAAAAAGAATTAACTTAATGAATGGCCAGAAAAACAAATGCAACACCGGACAACATTGTGTCCCTTCAAAATTCCACCACCCGAGAGAGTAAACATATATAATTAATAACCCTCTAGAGATAGGAGGTATCACCAGAATAAGAATGGTGTCCCCCATGCCCCCTAAGCTCTGAGTCCTTAGACTTGGCCTTGATCATTTTCAAAAACCCTTGCTCTCGAGAGGGCTTGTCCCGACAATTCAAGCTTAAATCGGGAAACCCAATTATCAACATGCAGAGAAAACATCATGATAAAAATTTCGAAACTAGTAAACATGCCCATGCGATAAAGAATATTTCCAAAGAATATGGAAATCGACATTACATAATCAAGAAGGCCTATATTGCCAATCATAGAAACTGCTAATTTAAGCAGTGTTTCATTTCCCCTTCGGGCGCGAAGTTTATCCCAAGAGCTTCTCCCCACCCAAGATACAAAAATAGCATTGTAACATAACAGACTTTATACGCCAAACTTGAGCAGAGATAAGCAGCAGTTGGGTATTCCTCTCATGTTCCCAGCATCGCGAACCTGTAACCAACAAACTTAGGCTCCTTAAGAAGTTGAGGACCCAAGTTTATATGCTGGATATATGGTCTTATCTCCACCTTCGCTCCCACTACCTATAGGTGCCAATGATTACCAACCTTCATGTCGTAGATCTGCCAAGATCTGCGACACTGCATATTATCACACTGAATACGCATGTGAGAGTGTGGGGGATACCACCCACCATCCCAAAACAATAAAATATTTGTCATATCAATCAAGCCCAAGGAAGCCTCTAGTTGTCTCGCATCCCGATCAAGGGGAGAAAATAAATAAGTTTTAAAATGAATAGAGAAACACATAAAGTAAATTAGAAAAAAAATAAAATTATATATATATATTATAATTTCTCAATCAAATCAAGAAATTAACATAAAAACACTTGAAATAAATTATATAAAATTAATTACTTTAAAATCAAAACACTATATGTAAATGATATTTATCGCTCTCTTTTTTTATATATATAAGAAACAAAAATCAACAATAATAAACGAAAGTTACTACATAAAAATTTTAAAAATCCTTAAACACACACACACACACACATATATAAGCTAATACGAAGGATTTCTATTAATATACAAAAGGATTGCAAATACATTTGATAGACTGTGAGGTCATGAGTAAAACATAGGCAGAGTTTGCCACCTCAGAGCTTTCAAGGCCATTAACCCAATGGAGAAATGACAACACCATTGTACCAGTATAGATAGAAACCACATAAGCCATTTTATGACTTTTAAAACATAAACCATACAAACATATCAATCATAAACGAAGTTTAGAGCATTAATGTCCAACAACCAACAAAAATAGTAGAGGCTTTAGAGATATAGCTTTTTGTGCATAAGCCAAGGAACAAAACCAGGCAAGCCATAAGTGTTGGTATTTGAATGAGAGGAACATGCAGTAAAATGAGAGCCCAACAAACATTTGGATGCTCTATACGCCACACCATAACAATTCAAGAAAGACTAAAAGTGTGCAACAAACCATGCCAGAACAACAAATTGAAACTGTGAAACTATTACCGAAAGAGGATGTCTCTTAGTAGCTACTAGAAACTATCATGAGAAAAAAACCATAAACAACAGCATCCATATAACTTGTCAGAGCAAAATATTAATCCGATAACATTTGACAAAGCTAGTCAGAAGAAATGATTGTGAGAGTATGTGGATTATCAACTGAAGAAATCATGGAACCACTGGGGGGATCAGACGAGTCTCCCAAGGAAGATTCAAAGATCACATAACTTTCCACCCCCACTGACCGAGCATTGATTTCATCCAAAGAATACCTGATATTTTGGAGGATCCGTTTGATAT
>APFE030891126.1:0-60320 GCA_000404065.3 Pinus taeda
ATAGTACATTGTCCCACATCTGATCTCAACTGGGTCTCTGACAGAACTGACATGCAACAATTATCCATGACTGAATTCTCATATATCTAAAATAATAGTTGTCACATGCATGCAAGCATTAACAAACTATATTTTATTATTTTAACAACTTGTTAAAATAATCTAACTGGACATGACTAGTTAGAACTAAGTCAACTAATTCTCTCATTATAGAACTCATACTTATTCCCTCAATCAGTGGAGGAAAGTCATGTGCATGCTCACAAAGACCTCAAATTCGAATTTCCTTAACTAATTAACTCAACTAAGTTAATTAATTAATATTTCCAACTGTTGTTAAGACCAAAATTAATTTTACTTCCTATAGATAAACTAGGGACTGCTATAAATAGGAAGAGACCTAGAAATGCTATTTTTAGAACTTTCTATTTTTAGCAGTTTCACCTCTCACCCAATGTGGCCAATGACCTCACTGGCCAAACTGTTATTTTTAAACATGCTATTTTTAGCAGGCCTATTTTTAGCACATTCTAAATATAGCATTTCTTGTTGCACACTTTTCAACAAAACTAAATCACTTGGCTCCTTTCGAAGGAGTCACCTCAGTGCTAGTTTTTTGTCGGGACTAGCTATCCCTCTGCAATTGAAGGAGATGGCCTTCATGAAGGGAACATCGGAGGAGGGCTCCATGCTCTAAGGACCCTATCTACTGAAAGTTGTTTCCCAGAAACCACCTCTAACCCCACCTTCTGTTTTGCTTTGGACAGAGAGGACGATTTACCACAGGTGGGCTTCAGGCCAGAGGGGAATGGTGAGATGCAAAGGCTAATGGCATCCGTCTTAGTTGCTCGGGTGTGAGAGCGGAGATGGTAGCGATGAGGTTCAGGGGCAGTCCCAGGGATGGGAATTTCATGCGCTGGGGTATTGAACGAAGGCTCAACAAGGGGACGAGGGTCCAACTGAGAGATGAGGGGACTGATCCTGAGGTTTGTGCAGGGAGTAGAAACAAAGATTGTCTTAGGTTGCAGAGGACCAGATGATAGAGCAGATGAAAATTTAATGGATGCAGAGAGTAAGGGAGGACAAGACATACCTGAAGAAAGTGCTCTGCCAGCGGTCGCCTTGACCTGGTCAGTGGAGGTGAAGGTGGCCGAAGGGGTGCAGCCCCGCGCTTCTTCATCGTCTCTAGGTTAGGCCTCAATCCATCCAGCTCAGTGTTGATCATATCGGATTCATCCGATTGTTCCTTCCGCATCTTTTTTCTTTCAACAGATGTGGGCTTCCCTCTGGACCCTGATTTATTTTTTGCGAGGAGAGGGCAATCCTTGTAGATATGTCTGACTTTATGACATCGTCTGCAACGGAAGGGAACCCCTTCATAGTCCAAGATCTGTGTTCGATCATAGTTCCTCCAGCGAAGGGTAACTTTTTCTTGCAAGCCTCCTCTGATATCTAGGTGCACCAACAGTGTCGCATAGGCCATGACTCTTATGGAAAGGTAGGATCTATCATAATCCAGGTAAGTTCCTAGGGTATTGCCAATTCTTCTGAAGATTTCCTCAGTCCAGAAATGCAGGGGCAGACCAGGTAGTCTAACCCAGGTTGGCCCTGCCCCAAGTTGTTCTCTGTCAGGGCCGAAGAGTGGGCTCCATCTCCTTGGCATGACCGGAGCTTGTTCGATGTGCCAATAGGATGATAGAACCCAATTTGTGTGGTCAGCTCACACAAATATGATGGTAAACCAGCCGCGAACAAAATTTTGGACAATAGGTAGATCTGCCAAGTGATGGCCCCATATTTCAACTACCCATTGCTTCAGTCTAGTTACAGAATAGGTCCTTCCTCTGACTCTACTTACCAGGACGGTTGTTGCTATATCCATGGTGTCTTGCCACTAGAAATTCTCTTCCCAGTCAATGAAAATGTCCTATGGCTTCGGCTTTACACACCTTTGCTTCTTTCCTCGGGGTGGTTCTGCAGTCTTTGCTTGTTCAGGGTGATCTTCAGGGCGAGGGTTTGGTGGACTAGGGTTAGGGTTTGGATGGAACTGTTCAGATTCAGGCGGGTAGGCGTCGGGGAGGGGGGGAATGGTGGTGTAGCTTCCAGATGGTTGTGCCTATTCTAAGGGAGGGAAGGAATGTGAAGGGAGGGCTTCACTAAGCGAGGAACGGGGAGGGTAGTGAATAGCCTCAGGGGGATGGAGGGAGGATAGGGCAAAGGATTCAGCTGCTCATGTAGATGCGGAGGGGTAGGGGTCAATGAGATGGGAGGACGGCATCAAGGAAGGCACGGATAAAGACGGCCAAGTCACAGGTAGCTCTGGAAGGTTGATCATAGAGCCTGGTTGTCCCGAAAGCGACGAAAGAGGGGCAATTACCTCCAAGAGCTCACTATTGAACAGAAAGTGAACGTCGTTGTTAGCTGGTCTGTCGAAGATGGAGTTGCCCTCGAGGGGGTCCTTAGAATAGTCTATCAGGTCACCCTCCATGTTGCTCCGAGGTTTACGCCAACTGCCATTGAGAACCAGAGTAACCGACATGGGCTGAACCGAAACCCTACTAACGCAATACCGCAAAACTGCATTCACAAGTTCAAGTCGCCCAGGGTAACCAGGAGGTGGAGGGTAAACGGGGTTCCCAGGCAAGTTACAGCTAAGACTGTGATGGAATACGGTCTACGTTTGCGCCTAGGCCCCAGGTGTACATCCGGATGGTCTAACCCGTGTCAGGTTGTGGGCGTGCCAGCCGTTCCTGCATTCTCCTTGCCATCGAGCTCCACCCCTTCAATTTCTGCCCTTGCTTACTGTTGTCCAATAATCTTCTTACACTCCTTTGCTTTTCCTTGCTTGTTCCTTGCTTTCTTGCTTGTGTATTCCTTGTGTCCAAGTAATCTCTCTTTGTTGTAGCTAGTCTCTCCTCTTTTCCTCCAAGTGAATGCTAGAATGCCCAAGAGTGAGTTAGAATGTTCTCTCTCCTTTTTTCTTTTCTTTTCTTTTATGTTTTCTTCAATTTCCCTTGCATGCATATTCTTGTCTCTTCATCTTCCTTTTCTCTTTTTTCCTTTATTCCTTGAACTAATTTTCATTTATTTCCCTTTTCCTTTTGTTAATGCAATGCTAATTTTCATAGCCAATAAATAATTAACCACAAGTGATGCCCAATGTAATGTTTTTTCCCTCCATTCAGCTTGGAATACATGTCCCGAGACCTTGGTTTTATTTTTCTTTACAATGCCCATTTATTACATGGAATTTTCAACCTGTTCTATTACAAACCCCTACCCCTTAGAGGAACACCATCCTCGATGTTCTATGACAACTATGACAAAACAAAATTGTTGAAATCATGACAAAGATATTGGTTATTGGAGCTTTATAAACACATCTTGATGCAATATTTAAAATGACACACACACACACACACACATATATACCAAAAAACAAATTTACTTCAACCAACAAATAAGGAAGGATATAAGGCCCACATCTAATCAACCATCTCCCATGTAGCTTCATAGGGCCCAAAGTGCTTCCAGTGCACCTTAACTTGCTTTATTACTTGGTTCTGGAACATGAGCTTCTTTTGTTGTAGGATGCATTGAGGCTTTGGCTGGAACTCTCCTTTTGGTTCCACCTGCAATACAGACCAACCAATCACATGAACAACATCCTGTACATATATTTTAAGCGAAGAAACATGAAAAACATCATAGAATTTCACTGATGGAGGCAAAGCAAGTATGCATACCAATGGTCCGATCCTTTCAAGGATCTCAAAGGGTCCACAATATCGAGGTGCCAACTTGGCACATGATCCAATCTTCAAATAGATCTTCTTAGGCTTGATATGCAAGTACACATGCTCTCCAACCTTAAACTCCTTGAACACTCTATGTTGATCCACATAGCTCTTATTCTTGTCCTGTGTTGCCTTTAAATACTTTTTGATAACCTGCATCTCTTGCTAAATCTCTCTCAACATATTCAGGCCAATCAACACCCTGCTCACTAGATCACTCCAGTTGATAGGGGTATTAAAATTCCTCCCATAGAGAGCCTCAAATGGACTCATCTTCAAGGATTCTTGATACCCATTATTATAAATAAACTCCACCAATGGAAGATACTCCTCCCACTTTTTTTGTTGATGCATAACATACATCCTCAAGGACCTTGTTAATCTTGTCTGTCTACCCATCTGTCTGCATATGGTAAGTTGTATTGAAAGCTATTTTTGTCTCCAAGCCTGCAAATAATTCCATCCAAAACTTGGAAGTCAACTTGGTACCTCTATCTGATATAATCCTCTTGGGAACTCCATGCAACCTCATTATCTCCCTAATGAATATTTGAGCCACTTCACTAGCTAAATTCGTATACTTCACTACAATGTAGTGAGCTAACTTGCTCAACCTATCAACTACAACCATGATGGAGTCATGCAGCCTTGATGTCCTTGGAAATCTTGTAATGAAATCCATTGAAATAACCTCCAATTTCCATTCCATAATTGGAATAGGTTGCAACAAACTAGTTTGATGTTTGCATTCATCTTTCACTTGTTGACAATCCAAGCACTTAGCAACAAACTCAACCATTTCTCTCTTTAAATTAGGCCAATAGTAGAACTTCTTAATATCGTTCAAATTCTTCTAGTATCCTGGGTGGCCTGAATATGGCTTAACATGAAACTCTCTTAAAATAAGCTTCTTCAATTTACTATTATCAGGCACATATATCTTGCTCCTAAATCTAACCAAGCCATTTGTTGTGAGGTTATACCCCTCATCCTTATCACATTGATGTTGCAATCTCTACCTCAGTTGTTGGTACCTCTCATCATGTTGCCCTACATGTAAAACTTGCTCCTGTAAATCTATCCCATAGGAGCTCATAATTGAAATATGATTCACCTGTATTCTCCGACTGAGTGCATCTACAACTCGGTTCTCTTTGCCTTTGATGTACTTGATTTCAAAGTCAAACCCACTAAGACTAGCCAACCATATACCTTGCCTTGCATTCAAATTGGGTTGGTCAAACAAATACCTCATCCCACTATGATCACTCATCAAGACGAACTTCCTGCCAAGGAGATAATGTCTCCACATCTTCAATGCATGGATGATAACTGCCAACTCAAGATCATGAGTCACATAATTTTTCTCATGCTCATTAAAATTCCTTGATTCATAGAAGACCACTTGCCCTTCCTTCATCAAGTCTCCACCAATTCCTTCCTTACATGCCTCTGCACAAATCACAAACTGCCTATCAGGATGTGTAATCTTCAGAACTGGAGCATTGGTAAGCAATTGCTTCAACTAATCAAATCTAGTTTCATACTCAGTAGTCCATTCAAACTTCTTTCCTTTCCTCTACAATGATGTAATAGGATAGCCAATCTTAGAGAAATTCCTGATGAACCTCCTTTAGTACCTTGCTAGTCCCATGAATGATCTGACCTCATCCACATTCTTCAGAGTTGGCCACTCCATGATAGCCTTAATCTTTTCTGGATCCATTGTTATCCCTTCCTTGGAAACAACATGTCCAAAGTAATGAATTTGAGATTGAAAGAAGCTACACTTGTTGAGCTTGGTATACAACTTATGCTCTCTCAACAATCTCAATATTGCTGCCAAGTGCCCTGCATGCTCTTCATCATTCTTTAAATAGACCAATATGTCATCAAAAAAGACTATCACAAACTTATTCAAATAAGGGCGCAACACATTATTCATCAAACACATGAAGTTGGTTGGATCATTGGTAAGACTAAAAGGAACAAACACAAACTCATAGTGCTCATACCTTGTACAAAATGCAGTTTATAGATGTCTTCTTCTTTGATGCGCACATGATGATATCCTGATATCATATCAATCTTTGAAAATATTGTTACTCCCTTCAACTGATCAAACAAATCATCAATGTGAGGCAACAGATACTTGTTCTTGATGGTCACCTTGTTCAACTGCCTGTAATCAATGCACAATCTGCGAGTACCATCCTTCTTATTTACAAACAACACTGGTGCTTCCCTAACAGATACACTTGGACTTATGTATCCCTTATCAAGAATCTCTTTAAGATGCAACTTCAATTCCACCAACTCGGGAGTGCTCATCTTGTACAGTGCCTCAGATCTTGGTGCTTCTCCTTGCATCAACTCAATAAATAAATCCACCTCTTTGTGAGGAGGAAACTCTGAAATCGCTGCATGAAACACATCTTGAAACTGCTGCAAAAAAGGATGCCTCCTCAAGATTTCATCATCCAACCCTTTGTCACTAGAAACATGAACTACAAAAAATAAACATCCTTTCCCACGATTACACTTAGTCTGCATAGTTGTAATCATCTTCATTGATGTAGGATTCTTCTTTCGCAACAAGACTCTCTTTTCTCCATCCTCATCCAGGCACTCAATGGACTTGTCATAACAATCCACCTTACTCATGTGAATAAATAATCAATCCATGCCCAATAACATGATATATGCACCCAAAAGATGCAAGTTCATATTTGTTGTTATAACCAATGCCATTAAGCTCAAATACACAAGATCTCACCCAATGGTGAACTCTTCTCTTGGTCCCTATAACCAACTGCACCAACCAAGATTTTGCATGCACTTCCTAATTCAAACAACATTGATCCACCAATTCAGGACTAATATAGCTATAATTTGATCTTGTATCAATCAAAATAGAAACAACTTGATCACAAATCTTACCTTCCATTTCAATGATGTAGGCTTGGTGGTCTACCTGCCTATTATCGACTACTATGTAGATCCAGGAAATGCTCAGACCTACATCCCTAACTATCTACACCTCCTGAGCATTATAGATCTGAGGATTGTCACCCTGATACAATGGACAATCCTTCTTGTGATGATCTCTACAATAAATCCAACACTTTAAAGGTTCTTTTCCATTGCCTTTATTCTGCTTCTCTATAGGCTAAGACCCATGTCCTTTCTCAACTTCATTGAACTTCTTATGTGGGGCCAAATTTTCATTCTCACTTGCATCCTGAGATCTTCGTCGCTTCTTGGGACATTTTTCTTTAGTCTTCTCATTACCCTTCCATTCATGCTCAAACTCAGGCTTACACTTTGACTGTTCATAGCAATGCTTCAACTTTCTGATGGATTCCTCCAATGACTAAGGCTCATCAAACTCAATCTGTTCGTGGAATGATAATGGCTATCCACCGATGAACCTTTGGATATTTTCTTTCTCGTCCTTGAGATAGGGCACATATCTCAATAGCTCTAGAAATTTGGTTGTATACTCTTCATCTGACATGGAACCCATCCTAAGCTCATATAATTCCTTGGTATTCCCATCATAATATCTCTCAGACAGGTACTTCTTCCTGAAAAGTATTTCAAATTATTCCCAAATCAACTTCTCTTCCCTAATACCTCTGACATGCTTAACATCTTCCCACCAGGTAGTTTCTTTTTCCTTAAGATTGAAAGTAGCTATCTTGGCCTTCATATTCTCTAAGCAATCATGAAGTCAGAAAAATTACTTCATCCCAAGCGGTCATGCTTTTGCATCTTTTGATTTAGTCATCTCACCATAAAAAGTACAAGGCTTGGTTTTCTTGAATTCCTCTGGCAGGTACCCCTTCTCAATCCTCCTTTGATGCTGACGGTGATGGTGATGATGTCTCCTAGAAGTAGAGCTAGAATAAAATCCATGCATGCTAGCCCTCTTATCAGGTGTATCCAAGAGTCTTCCACCCTTTAATGTATCATCCCTATCCATCTTGTACATTTTTTGAGACCTACTTCCATCTGACCATTACTCTTTTCTTCCTTCCTATATCCATGATTGGTCCCTAGTTGTTCTTGCTTCTGTAATTATGAAAGGCTCTGGAGGATAAACAAATTAACCTTAACTTTTTTTTTTCTCGAGCTTTTGCAAGATTTCCCTGTGCTTCAATCAACTTGTCATTATCATCTTTACAACTTATAATCTCTACTTTCAAACTTCTTAATGTATTTTCTAGATTAGGAGGGTTTCCCTCTCCCTGCTGCTCAACTAACTTCTCCTCTGCCCTGTACGGGGAGTCATATGAATTGTACTCAACCATTCTACTCTTCATCTCTTAGCATTCTATTTTCCTATAACATATCATTGTTAGATAAAATAAAGGGATAAACAAAATAATTACCCAAACTTACTATTGGTGACGTTATTGCATCTACACAAGGCAATTCAGGTTAGCACGATACATAATAATATCAAGAACACATCAGTTCATTCATGAAACAAGATACTAAAATAGTGTTAACAATAACATAACTACCATGCATGCATGATAAACACATAGACATGTGCAATAACCATATAAATCTGCATAACATTCTACATTTACCTTGAGGTCCAGTTCTGTCAACCTGCTTTGATACCACCCTGTAACACGCCACCCCACATTTAACCACTTTTGCAAACTCACTAGGGTAAACATGGGGTGAGAGTTACTATGCATGACACAACCTCCAATATCAATATGGAAATGGGGTCTACTCGTCAAACCTTACTACATCACCCTAAGACACATGATCACCCAGATGTCAAACAATTTCCACTAGTGACCTTTTCTTTGAGTTGGAACCACTTTCAACCTAGCTTTACAACCCAACCACACGCATGCAATCTTTTCAGTGCATCCAAAAGGCTCCAGTCGCACGCTTAACACATATTTCGTGCAGTTGTGGAAAAAATTTCCTCTTTTTATGCATGCAACCACGATCCTTGTTCTGGATTTTGAGGGCTTGCCTATAGGCGAGCTGCCTAGAACTCTCCAAATTTTGTCAACAATGTGTCTATATGCTCTATTCTTGTCAAAACTTGTCCAACACATGTGAATCATTTAGACAAACACTTTGTAAACATAGTACCTTTAGGTCATGAATGCATAATCTATTCATTGTTTCATTACTTTCTTCAAACGTTCATCAAGAAGGCTTGTTTCCCTCTCATACATAGTTGCAACAATAAGGATTAGCACATGCATCCATATAAAACATTCAAGAGCCTATCAACCATGAGTAAGATATATAATAAGATCTCTTCAAATCATTAGAAATATTCCATTCATGTAACCAACATTTAACCGGAATGAAACCATGACAAAACAGTCATATCATCACACATTAAATTAGAACTTGTGCTCATTAATCTTAATAAGAAATAACACATAATAACATATGTATAATGCCAACCAAGTTAGGGACTTCCATGTACCACCCAAGCATAGATTGGGACTGAACCAAATCTTTCTTCTAGCTCAATCACCCCCATGCCATATTCCAAGCATGAATGTGGGATCACGTGGGATAAATCAAAACATAACCAAGCATGGAATCTACAGGTTAAACCACCTCCACCCTCAAGTCACAGTGATCTTACGTAAACCGGTCTAGATATCACCAAAACCAATGCAAGCTTGAATGCCTTAGAATTTCTTCACCATTCCCAGAGGTATTTTCATGTATCCACCCATATGTTAAGGGTTTCCTAAAGAAAACCATCTCCACCCCCAACTCTTGAAATTTTCCTGAGACCACCTCAACTACGATCCAAAATCTATTGGCAATCTAAAGCTCAACCAAATAGGAAACCCATTACATCATGGCTATCTAGGAAATGGAAAAGGCAAGGTCGTACATCATTGTCAATCCAGGCAAATCCCATGCCAATGACAACAAAATAACTTGTAAACCAAATGCATGAACCATGCATTCAAATCTAAGCAAGATAATCACACATGCAACTTGATACATGCAAAATCCTCATGTTGGTTTCTCTTTCTTCGCTTGATTTCTTATTGTTGTCCAATATTATTCTTGTGCTCCCTTGCTTGCTTTCTTGTGTCTTACTTGTGTCCAAGTACTCTCTATTTTTATATATGATCTCTGCTCTGTTCCTCCACGTGAATGCTAGAATGTCCAAGAGTGAGTTCAAATGTTCTGTCTCCTCTTTTATTTTCTTTTATTTTCCTTTTTCTTCAATTTCCCTTGCATGCATATTCTTGTCTCTTCATCTTCCTTTCTCTTATTTTCCTTTGTTTCTTGAATTAATTGCCATTTATTGCCCTTTTTCCTTTTGCCAATGTCAATGCCAATGCTAATTTCCATAGCCAATAAATAATTAACCACAAGTGATGCACAATGTAATGTTTTTCCCCTCCATTCAACTTGGAATACATGTTCCATGACCTTGGTTTTATTTTTCTTTTATAATTCCCATTTATTACATGGAATTTTCAACCCAAGTTGCTACATCCTAGTCACCCTTGGTCGAAGTATTTATATTAAAAATCGCCGACATCTTCTTGGTACCCCATAATAACTATCAATAATGTCCTTGCACATACTAGTACACATGGTCAAAGCATTGAAAAGTTAAGTCTCTTCTCTAGTGATCCTCATGACTCCAAAATATTTTCTAACCCATTTTGTTTTAGTTGCTACCCTCTTCTCAACTCTTAGTTACACTCTGTCCAAGGGATGTCCATCATTTTCATTTTGTCTCTTTTGACCTTGTTCATCATGACCAAAGATCATCCCATCACAGTTTGGTATCTAGCTTAACTACAATTTGATTTTCAAGGGTCCTCTTCCTTTCGCCATCATGTCTTCCTTCCTATTGAATTTAACTCAAAAAGTTCAGGAATGAAGTGGTATCTTGGTTCTCATTCTCCTTCATAATGATGAACCTTAGATGGAATAAATAGAATTGTTGTGTGTGGATCCTAATTATCTTCTTGATTCAGAGGTTTTGTTTTAGTCGTGGTTGGATCCTAGTCCTTGACGGGGGTTGTGGGGGGGCTTGCCTCTAAAAGCAAAATTTAGATAAAAACTGCCTTATAAAATATTATAATTTCATAGTCAATCTAGACCGTTCATTAGGTGGAAGATCTGACAGTAGAAATTAAGTTAATTTAGGATTTTTTTTTTTCCTCCCCTAGAAGGCAACCCTCAGTTTATATGAGGCCACTGTATTGCAGATGTGCATTATTTTGTGTGAGAAAAGGAGAGGAGACTATGTGAGAGAGAAGGGGATGTTACATCGAATTTGTTGTAGGTTATATCCCTTTAATTTGTTGAATAATATAAAAGGAAGGACTTGTTGTTTCTCTGTGGATGTAGCCCAAATTGGGTGAACCACGTATATTTGTGTCTCTCTTGTTTTTTGTTTATTTTTTTTTTGTTTATTTTTGTTTATTTTTGTTTTTTTGTTTTTGTTTTTTGTTTTTGCTTTTGTTTTTTGTTTTTTGTTTTTTTTGTTTTTTTTTTGTTTTTTTTTTTTTGTTTTTTTGTTTGTTTGTTTGTTTGTTTGTTTGTTTGTTTGTTTGTTTTTTTTTTTTGGTGTTTGTGTTTGTGTTTGTGTTTTCGCAATATTTTATGTGTTCCATTGCTTTGCTATTTAATTTCTAACAAGGGTCGTCCTTGTTCTTTGCTTCCATCGCCCCCCCTAATGTTTGAATTCAACACCTATTCATATCATTGTGGGTCTTACCTTACGATAATTGCAGTGTCTAGTTTTCATTGAAGACCCTTAAACTTGATTGCCATTCATTAGCTAATAGTTTGCACATTCCCATTCATGTCAAGTTCCTGTGCATATTCCCCTTGAAACCATCTTCTACTTTTACAAATTCCCCTGTGGGTGATGCAGATATCTACTTTAGCATACACTAACTACCATGCCCCCTCAAATTTGTAATCCTCTTTATCAATTACGATTACAAGCATGGGACATTCCCGCCTCATTTGTATATTGTAAATACTTCAAGGACAAGTGTTTTGTAGGTGGTTTCTTCTTCATCCCTTATTGTACATGCTTCTCTCTTTGGTCTCTCTTTCTCTTTGTCACATAATCATTTAGGCAATATATAGTTAAGAAAATTATGATGTATTTCTACTATACGTCTGTATCTATCCTCATACAACAGGGGGCAACTTTCGTCACCAAAAATTTGCTCACACAATTTTATGGATGCTCACCAGGAAACTTCATCAATTGATCAAGACACAAATTACTCAAGGAAATTAATTAGCAGCCTAGAAGTAGTTGATAAAACTATACAAAATGGGTATTTTTCCACTCGCACAAACTCACAATTTAGGGTTTGCGTGGCCCACATGATTGTCCCTTCGACATTTATGCAAGTGCATAGAAAGCGATGCTTCCTCAATGAATGGCATGGTAAATCATGCAGATATTGTTATTGGGAAGTACCAAGTTTGAACAAGTCGATTTTTGGCTCTAGAATAGTTAAGGATGAATACTTGGACACTCCAAAGCTTCCATCATGTTTCCCTCGAGCATGGGAAGCCCACAGTGGAATCAAGCTCCATGCACACCATGAACCCACTCTAAGAGAACTTGAAGAAAGACTATAAATATTATCCTTGGGAAACCATTTGAAGAAGAGAATAAAAATAGTGCTTTTCTACCCAAATCTTATTAGAGTGCCTTCAAACTCTCAAGCTATTTGCATATGCATTGCCCATTGGCAAGCCTTAACCATTGAAAAAGTTTGCATACTTCTTGAGAAAGAGAGAGGGAACCAACAAAATGAGAGAAAATGATCTTCCTTTGGAGGATTGGAGAAGTCTCCCTTGGCATAACATCCTCCTCCTTAGTGTCTCATTTTGCAAGCCACTATTGCCTCACACCATCATTAATAACCAGTTTCGCTTCCAATTTTATTATGTTTCTTGTGTGTTTGTTCTTTTGTATGCTAATTCATTAGTATTTGAGTTCATCAAATTGTGTTTATGTTTCGTGTTTGTCACTAACTATTTTTATAACATTGTGTAGATTGCAACTACCTTCACAACAATTGAGATTTGGATCAACCATCCAACACATACCATACTTTAATGTGCTTGGCTAGTAAAGTGCTCACAACTATTCCATGTATGGATATCTTTACATAAAAGATTTCTATCATTGATGTTTTGTATGATGTACTTCACAATTGTATTGGATTTCATTCGACATGTTTAATTGTTAGATCTATCTACCTATAAGTTGTGCCTCTTATTTAATAGCTTTCAATGGAATAAGTATAACAAGCTAAGTATGTCAATTCAAAGTAGAGAATAAATTAATGTTATCTAGTGAAATGGTGGAGATACACCCATTTGAAATCCATTGATTCTCCATTTGTGGAATTGAATATTCTCTCTCAAAACTAATGACAAGTTTGAAATTGGGCACTCTCCCTCTTGATTGTAAATGATTGGTTGAAGTTGCATCATATTTATAGTTGATTGCTTTGCTAATAGCTTTTTATTGTATTTAGTTTTAATGAAGGTGAATCAATAACTTGTTGGAATAATTTGGGTGAGGCCCAAGATCAAACCTAGCAGTTGCCACTATAACACCAAGAGTATATCCAACAATGGGTAAGTCGAATATACCAAAAAATTATGACTTAGCAAAAACCCCACAAAGGTAGGGGAGCCTACTCCTTAAGCCTTAACACAATGCGCCAAAAATACTTCTCTTTAGGATTTGAATCTAGATAAAAAGAATAAAATCCCATTATATGAGACATTAATTTTCATTATATTAATGATGGACAAAATCCAAAATTAAAAAGAAACCTAATCCTTATACACCATATCTTTAAGAATATATAATGTTTATATGAAATTAAGAATGCATAGTGTTTATATAATATATATTTAAACTTTTGATGTTATCATATATTTAGTGTCTGAGATATTCTTTATTTTTATTTTTTTATATTTTAAATAAATATAACCATTATTTTTTTTTTCCGTACTTTAAAAATAACTTGTTTTTAAAATTTATATAAATAATGGACTATTAAATAAAATTATGATTAATTATTAAATTTATATAAACCTTAGCCTTCTCCAAATATAAAATCATTTAAATAGATATATAATTTTAAATTTTAAAATATAATTTTTCCCCTAAAATATGTTTAAAAATATTTCAGGTTAGTACTTTAATACTAATCCTATATTATTCTACTCCATCCATACGATTACTTGAACGCTTTATGCATACTTACCAATGCCGGTTTCGCAAGTGCCACAAGTGGAAATGTTTCAGAAGGTACTGCCAGAGGCCATGGAAGACTAAAAATGCCAGTGCTGCAATAAAGCTCAACTAAAAATGCCGGTGCTGCAATAAAGCTCAACTACTGGTGACTGAAAGGTCCAGAGCCAAGGGCATCAGGTGCAGGTTACACGGAAGAGAAGATGGCAAAATTGTTTAAGTCATACGTGCTGAAGGTCAAGTTTTCTAACAAATTCATCACAGCCCAAGTATTTCACACTCCCACTTCCACGGTTGTTTCATCTGCCTGCTCGCAGGAGAAGGTCCTCCGCACATCAATGGAGTCTACTCGCGATGTGTCCGCAGCCGGTCAGATCGGAAAGATATTGGGGCAACGCCTTCTCTTCAGGGACATCCCTGCAGTCTCTTTCTTCATGGAAAGAGACCAGAAATACCACGGGAAGATCAAGGCCCTCGTTGATGGCTTGAGAGAATCCGGAGTTCAAACTCATCTGAATACGAATGAATGAAATCTGAAATCTGTATGTTTCAGTTTCGCCCTTCTTAAATTTTTCTTTAAATAGAAAAAACCATGCCCTTATCTTTGATCAGAAGACTAGTCCATGTTTATAGCATCAGCTGCCAAACAAATTACTGATGAAGGCCCTCATTGATGGCTTCAGAGAATACTGTGTTCAAACTCATCTGAATACGAATGAATGCAATCTGAAATCTGTATGTTTCAGTTTCGACCATCTTGAATTTTTCTTTTAATAGAAAAAACCATGGCCTTATCTTTGATCATAAGATGACTCCATGTTTATCACATCAGATGCCAAAAAAATTAGTGCTGTTCACTGCTCATTGGGTCTCTGTTGGTGTTAGGCTGTTTGGTATTTGACGATTGTGAATGATACTCTTGGGTTCTGCTGTTAGTGCTATATATTTTTTTGTCTTAAATTTCTTTTTTTTAATATAATATTAAAACTGTGACCCAGGCTGTGAGACTGCGAAAACCTCAGCATTACGTACCAGACCTTGATGACTTGCCAAATCTTTAAAATTGAAACCTAGTTCTCATTGGCTATATATACATTTTTAAAACCAGGCAGTTGTACATATCATAGACAGAGTTAGTTGGCAGCCCATTGGCCATTCCTGTGACAACATACACAAATATGTGAAAGCATATTGAGAACGCAACAGTCATAATTCAGACTAAGAAGGTCGGGCTTCTGGAGTTCGTTTTCTCTGCAGAAGGAAAGGGTTTTCTTTCTCCTTCTGGTCTCTGCCTTCTTCAGCAAGGCGCCATTCCACAAGGCTGCGGGTTGATTTCATGGGATAGGTGCCCTCAGTACCCTTGTCAAATGAGCCTGCCAACGTTCTTTCACCACTATCTTCTCATTTGGTTGACTTTGAACTGAATTACCCAGCAATGTAATCGTTCGAACAGCCTGCTAATCTGCCACACTAATTTTATGTCAGCAAATGTGAGAAATGGGCAAGCCGTTGTCTTGAAATCTTTTTGAATTCATTCAACTTTGTGATGGATGAACCAGTTCAGGCTATTTGCTTTCTTAGAGATGATGTCAAAAATAAGATAATTTTATTAATCTCCAATAAATGATCACAAAAGTAGGTCAATGAGATTAATGGTACAAACTGGGGTGTGAAAGCAATTCCTAAACTATACTGAAATAAAACAAGAAAAGCCAAGTGTCTTACTAAAAGCTATAAGATAAGATGCAAGTATAAGAAAGACGTTAGAAACTGAAGAGTCTTGATGCTGAACGAAGAGAGGATGCCAAGCTCTGTTGGAACTATCGTTGATGTTTGAGGACGAGTAAGATGACTCTGATACAGTCTCCTCATTGGAGTCATTAATGATTGAAAGCACCAATGGATTGGTAGATGATTTCTTTAGGAGAGTGATTGGTGCTGAGAAGTCCTGTCTGCATGATCTTGTTGGGCGGGGGAAACAGGTCACAAGAGTGAGGAATCCCATCACTCATAACATCCAAGGTTGTGGGAAGAAACTCTGGATGGAAGCATAGCTGAACTAAACCTAAGAACTAGTGTGTACGATGGGGAAATCCCAACTCTGGGCTGCCCAGGGTTACTATGTCTGCTAGCTATTGGTGTATGGCTTGGGTATTGGACAACAAAGCCTGATGGGTCAGTTGTGTTGAGCTTTCTAAGGGATCACAGAAGAGTTGATAGAATCAAATCTCACCTAAATTCTGAAATAACATCCTCACAAGTGTGCTAGAGGAAGTGCAAAACCCAATCACAAGTGCTGAAAAACAGACATACACAACTGTGCCTAAGAGAAAGATGCCAATCATAAGAGTGCCAAAATTAAGTGTCCTTAGGCTTATAACACTTCGTATTTCACAGAAGAGTTGATAGAATCAAATCTCACCTAAATTCTGAAATAACCTCCTCACAATTGTGCTAGAGAAAGTGCAAAACCCAATCATAAGTGCTGAAAAACAGACATACACAAATGTGCCTAAGAGAAAGATGCCAATCATAAGAGAATGCCAAAATTAAGTTTCCTTAGGCTTATAACACTTTGTATTTCAGGTCAAGAAAATTATGATATAAAATGGCACAAATGAGAGCTTGAATTGTGTATTTATTTAAATCAGACAATTATACACAGATCATAAACAAAGTTAGTTGGCAGCCCATTGGCTGTTCCTGTGACAACATAAACAAATGTGTGAAAGCATATTGAAGGCGCAGCAGTCACAAATCAGATTAAGAAGACTGGGCTTCAGGAGTGTGTCTTCTCTGCACAAGGGAAGAGTCTTCTCTACGCTTCTGTTCTCTGCCTTCTTTAGCAAGGCGTTATCAAATTCCATAAGGCTGTGAGTTAATTTCATGGGGTAACGACCCGAGTACCGTTGTCAAATCAGCCTTCCAAACCTCCTTTCTCCACTATCTTCCCATTTGGTTCAGTTTGAACTGGATTACACAACAATGTAATTACTTGAATAGTCCCAGCCAGTTTGCACCCTAATCCCATCTCAACAGATGCGAGAAATAGTCAACTCGCTGTTTTGATTTTTTTGTTTTTTTGGGAATTGAGTCAACTTTGCTATTGATGAACCGGTTCATGTTCCTTGCTTTACTAGAGATGAAGCCAATAATAATATAATTTAATTAATGTCCAGTAAATGATCACAAAAGTAGGTCTATGGGATTAAAGGAGTACATCCGGTGTAGGTATAAAGTGAGGTTGTGAAAGCAACTCCTGGAGAGTATCGAAATAAAAAAAGAAGAGCTAAGTGTCTAACTAAAAGATAAATCTCTAGCTAAGAGGATATAAAATAAATAAGGTGCGAGTATAAAAAGGATAATAGAAACTGAAGAGTCTTGATGCTGAACAGGTGCGTGTATTAAAAAAGATACTAGAAACTGAAGAGTCTTGATGCTGAACAGAAGAAAGGATATCAAGGATTGTTGGAACTATCACCAATGGTTGAGGATGGGTAAGGAGACTGCGATACAATCTCATCATTAAAGTCATTAGTAATTGTGAAAGGGGTGATGGATTGATATATAATTTCCTTATGAGAGTGGTTGGTTCTAAGAGGTTTTGGCTGCATGGTCTTGAAGGTGGGAAGGAGGGGAGCAGGGCGGGGCAGGCCATACAGCACAACAGTGAGGAAGCCCATCTCTCCTAACATCCAACGTTGTGGGAAGAAACTTTGGATGGAAGCATGGCTAATCGACCTAAACTTGGGAAGTGGTAAGACGGGGGAATCCCAACTCTGGGGCTGCGTAGAGCTACTTTATCTACAAGTCCATTGTTGCATCCGTGGGTTTTGGAATGACAAAGCCTCGTGGGTTTCAAGGAGGTCAGTTGTATTGAGCTTTATAAGGGCCCACAGAAGAGTTGTTGGAATCAAATCTTACCTAAATTTTTGGAAAGTAAGTATAAACTTCTCCACGACCAATCTTGAGACACTTGACCTTTGTTTCAACTTGATCCTCCACTCATAGTTTGAAATCCTTAAATTTTCCAAAAGCATTAATCTTGGATTGAACAATATATCTCCAAGTAATGTAGATAAATTATCAGTAAAAGAAAAGAAGTGTTTAACTCTGGAAAGAGATTGAGTGAACCATTCTAAGAGGTTGAAATGCATGTCTCTCTTTAAGAAAGGATTCTTGATGATACTCCCTGAGAGTATACATCCTTCATAATCACCACTAGTTGGTTAAGGATTCTTGATGATACTCCCTAAGTATACATCCTTCATAATCACCACTAGTTGATTTGATCTGTGGAAGGCCTTCAACCATCTGTGAACAACTCATACGTTGCAAGGACCCAAAGTTTGTCATGATGATGATGCTGTTGTAACTGTCAATTGAGAACAACGTTGGTCTATCAGATCTTCTTTTTTTGATGTTGCTTTTAAGATCAAGTAGCCTGGAAATAGGAGTACCAAGTTTACTTTGGCTTTCATGGGTTTGCACATTATAGTATTAGTGGTAATACAATGTTTTGAAAATGAGACCTAATCTTTGTGTATGCTGCACTCTAAAATATAATTCTTTTCATCTTCTACTTTGATAGAATTGCAAACTTTACCACTTCTTCCTTCCCAAGTTGTTTTAGGTCTCATGCACCTCCTGACTTCACTCTAAAGCTCATGAGATTCATTCTTATTTTTGCAATATTTATTTTCTTCTTGACACTAGCAACAAAAGAGAGATAATTTCGATCTTCTAACTCGGGATTAGTGTCCTCCTTGTAGTAAACCATTTTTCCTTATTCTCAATCTCATTGTAGCACCATCATTTTTCTTGAAAGTTAGCTACAATAATACTATTAATGGTGTTGATAATACAACTTGCTATTATTGTAAGTATTAGCCACGATAGCAACAAATGCTTTCAGTGTTGAAGGAGAACTATAATTTTGTGTTAAAAGAGAACTAAGTTTCCCGAATTTGTACACACGGCTGGGTTCATTACAATATCTAACCCAAACCACTTTAAAACCATCATCATGGTCTTTTGGTACCCATCAATCTGGCCCGAATTTCATCTTTTTATTGCTGTGACTGATGCCGTAAATATTGAGAAGATTGGGCCCTACTCTTGGAACATGAAGGACTTTCCCAAACTTGGTAATGTCAATGAGAACATCACCACTGCCTAAAATGGGTAAAGTTGAGTTATCACCAAGACTTTCTTCCTTGCCATTGTGTTGATGTCGATAATCAGACCTAAGGTGCTAGTGTTTCATCATATGCATGGTAGCTCCAAAGTCTACATTCCATTCTAGTGAAGTGGAGGAGGACCAATATGCAGAGTGCCCAGCCTTGTAAGACAGATCTATTAGGTGCTACAAGAACTTTATAGGATCTGTAAAATAAATTAGGGTTTAGAAGTCCGTAGAAAGAACCTTGAAAAATGATGATCCAAGAAAACCCTAGTTCCACACCATAAGATGTAATACCAATAACCATTTGTTTTCGGATTAGTCAAGAGAATTAAGGGCGCCGACAAAAGTATCAGTGGAACTGAATCTCACCCAAATTCTGAAATATAATCCTCACAAATGTGTTAGAGAGAGTGTAAAACCAAATTGAAAAACAGAAATACACTTGTGTTCCTAAGAGAAAGAGGCCAATCACAAGAGAAAACACCAAAATTAAGTGTCCTCAGGCTTATAACTCTTTGTACTTTAGATAAAGAAGATTGCAAGATGAGATAATACAAATGATAGTTTGAGTTGTGTTTTTATAAACCGTTCAAGTGAAGTGTCTCTTCAAGAGGAGGTTATGGGCCCATAAAACAAGGGCACACACCCCAAGAGGTTATTGGGCCTAAATATTAAGTTTGCTTAAGTAAGCCTTAACTTTACCTTTTAATACAAAATAATAAACAATATGGCCTAGGCCATAATTATAAGTAATAACTAGGGTGGTGGTGGGGGACGCACTTCTTCGCTTCCCCACACTCCTGGGACAGGGAAACTCCTGGGGAAACGTTTCCCCACGTCCCTTTTTTGGGGGAAACTCTAGGGAGACTTTTTTCTGGTGATGAAAAGTGTCCCCCCTATCCCCCCTTCCCCCCAATTTTTTTTTTGTTTTTTTTTAATTGCAAATAACAATTAAAAACAAAAAAATGAAAACGCCCCCTACAGGATAAATTAAAACTTTAAAACATTTCTCATTAACCCTATGATTTTACCTTTCCCCTGACATTTTCCTTCTACTATCGCTCGACATTTTACCGTGCCGCCCAAGATTTTCCTGCTGCCCCCGCTTGACATTTTTCATCTGCAAATTTGTTGTGATTTGGATTTACCATTGACCGGGGGCCTCAGGAATTTGGCGCTGTGATTTTCATTTTGTGACTTGGAGCTGACGATTTATTATTTAAGTACTTTTTGAGAAATTTACTAGTATTTCACTACTTTCTATGTTTAATTTTAGTTTAGTATTCTATTGCTATTTTAGACTTCAACATAATGCCATTGTCATATGATGAATTTACTTTTGATGTGCATAGTGTAATTTCAATTGTCAAATGATTAATTTAATTTAGATGTACCTTGCATAATATTAATGCTCATTGCAAAATGATAAATTTAGATGGAACATTGCATAAAATGTCAAATGATGGATTCAATTTAGTTATCTACTTTAATGATTGCAGAAATATCAAATGGCAATTATGATTCATAATAGTCTAATACGAAATGATGATCATATTTAGGTGTACATTTCATAATTATTAAGATTTACTATTTACTAACTTAGTTATTTACATATTGTTGGGATTTTATTCTTATATATTAAATTTTTAATATATAAATTTTCCTTAAATTTCCCTAAATTTTGGGGTTGCTTATATATGCCCCCCTTGTGCGTATCCTCGCTCTCGCATTTCCCTGTCCCTAAAAATCGATGGAACATTGGTAATAATATACATTCGCTGGGCAATATATACAACTTACACTAACAATTCTGATAGCTCAACTTCCTAGGGGGGCCCAAGAGGAAACCCGAGATCACATTGATCTGGAATCTGAAGCACCACGGATCTCTCCCTGCCGCTTCTTGCCTTTCTCAAAGTGGACAATGAGTTTCAAATATCCTTTGAATTCCATGGATGAGACACAATTTGATACCTTATATGACACAATGATTGATTAGCTCAGCTTGGCTGTTTGTTTTCATGCCATTGATTTTTAGAATTACTGCTTTCATTATGCCTTTTTCTATCTTGTAGCATTGCAGTAACACAGTTCCAGATCTCCCTTGGTTGCCCTTCGTGGCACAATGGGGTTTCAATTGGTACTCATTTCCTCTTGTTGGGAACCATGTAGCCATAGCCTTTTAGGTCCCAAGTGGTTGTCTCTTAACAAAAAAGGATGAAATATTCCTCTTTGACAAATATGCAAGAGACTTTGATTCCAAAGAAGAGAGGGAAGACTTCAGGTGCTTAGGGATGAATCTATGATGGCATTCTTGTGTTGAGCGTTTTAATTTTCCATGCTTTTTCAGGAGGCATAAAGCAATGTTCCACAAGAGCACATCCCCCTGGATGGGGAGCACGCACCCCACACTTCCCATGCACCTAGGACGAGGGATGCCTGGGGAAATGTCTCCCCGCATCCCCCTTTTGGGGAGATGTGGGGAGATGCAGGGGGAAATGTTTCCCCAATGTGGGGGATGTGTCTCTCCAAAAGGGGTGCTTCTAGGCACACCCCCTCAAAAGAGGGACATCTAGAAGCATTTCTTTTGATGGGGGACACCTAGAAGCACCCCTTTTGAGTTTCAAGAACTTTTGTGTGGGGAAGCCTAATATTCACACCTATGACCCTAGTATTGCTATGCAATTCATGGTAGTGTTAAATTCTTAAAGTAAAAGTTATTGAAAATTTTAACATTACTATGAAATGTCTCAGGATGTTTGAGACTGGTTCTGATCTCATTGGATTTCATATGGAGAAAGTAGAATTTTAAATCTCACTCAAAATCCATCAGACTTAACAATTTTTCAAGATTTCAGGATCGAGGGGATTGCAACATCTCCATTGGATTTTGTCATGTACGAGGGTATGGAACTAGTATTTAATCAAGATCACCAAGCCCTATATGTACCTTGATGTTAGTGGCATTGGTTGTCAAACTCCTCTATCATGACTCTACTCAAAATGTACCCATCACTCAAACAAAATCTTGACTTTACATGCTACATTTTTTTAATCTTATTTTAATGCTTAGAGGTTGATATTGATGTTGAAGATCCCAATATAGGTAATGATTTTGATGATATGTAGGTATTTGTTGTAGCATGATTTTTTTTTTGGATGCTAGAGGCCATCTAGAACCTATTTGTTGATGTATTTTCAGTTCGGAGATGGTTTGCATTCAATGCTATTTTGGTTATGTGTACCCTTACATGCTATATAAATGAGAATTTTTGCTTATTTGTATACAAATGGTTTGGATTCATATGAATGCACATGAATAATATATATGCTTTTCTTTAAAATTTGAATATTTTAGGTGTTTTTGTTGGACCGTATTTTTGACTGGTTCTTGGTTTAGAGGGTTTTCTGGTTCAATCACTGACTCGGTTCCTATAGCATTGGCATTTACTATAGTCTATTTTGCTTAGTACTAATTAGGTTCTAGAATGATGAATGATGAATTTAAATTTTAAATCAATTTACATTCTAGAATGATGAATGATAATTTAATTTTTAAATCAATGTAGATTCTAGAATGATGAATGGTGAATATGGATCAATTGATTTCATTATTGAATCTCATGGTGTTTGGATGAATGATGTATGTACCGATGTGAACGATGAATATCAATCAGTGTATCTCATTATGTAATTCCATTATGTATGGATCAATATATTTATGCTTTCATTATTGAATATGACTTTGAATTTTATATATAGACCCTGACGTCTCCCTATCCCTCTAAATTTCCGTAAAATTTGAGGGTACTCCCACACGTCCCCTGTGCGTCTCCCCGCACCTGCATCCCCGTCCTGAAGTCTTGGTAGAACATTGGCGTGAAGTTGTCCTTTAGGAACTTGATTGTTTATTGCATGCCACGAGTCCCATTGGATGAAGAGTGGGCTATTTGACCATATCCTTTTGATGCAGTCCATTTTCCATACAATCATAGACCAATTCCTGAGTCTCCTGGATGGATAAGGAAAAGAATATTATTCCAAAAGAGTTAGACCATTTAAAACAAATTTCTAATGCAAGGATAACCAAAAAAACAGGTGGATTTACATTTGTTTGCTGCTCTTCTCGCCCATCACTTTAGAAGGTCCATGGATCCTTCACCATCTCAGAAACACTTGTCTGAAAATTTCATCTCTTTTAGTGCCAGCCAGCTAAAAGCTGAGATTTTTGGGCAAACTTGTGGGGTGGGGGAGAACTAAAATTTCTTCCAAAAGGGATTTGAACCTGAGATTCCTTCATCCTTGAGCACTTGAAGGAAACCTTTTTTTACGAAGTGCGTACCTTGCCCCTTTGGATTCCAACATAAAACATTCTCCTTCGTTTTGGAATAAATGAGAAGCTTGCACATGTAATTAGGATTGTTTTAACTTCTGCCTTATGAGTCTTACAAGCCATTCCTCGCTATCTCTCCACATCAGCTCTTTCCCAATATCCGTGTAATCAACGACATGAATCATTCTTGCTTCTTTTAGGAGAGGAATGATTTGATTCAAACCATGAAGATGAAAGTGGATAATGCCCACCCTGAGCATCCTCCCAGAATCTTGTAGTGTTTCTATTGCGGATGCCTCAAAATACCTTGGTATTCGATTCAAACCATGAATTAATGAAAGTGGATGATGCCTAGCTTGAGCATCCTCCTAGAATATTTTTCAATATTTCTATCGTGGATGCCTCAAAATACCTTGGCGCAAAAGAGGTTTGTTCACAAATGCCAATTTTCATAAATGAGAAACATCTACCCACTTTGGAAGGGTAATCAAATTCAATGGAGTTCCATTTTCTGTTCCACTAGTTTTTTTTTTCATTTTAAATTTTAACTAGAGGAATCCATAACTAGGCCGGACTTGTACTCATGTGACATGGTGTTGATTCCGATCACTACCACTATAACCACTAGGTGAACCACACACACCTTTGCACATGGCTCACGGACTATTGCCAATTGAGTTATTTTTAGAAGCTTTGTCAAAACAAAGAATGTGAACTGTCTGAGAAGAAAACCACTAATTATGCTCTTCTGCAATTAAACTCATTTGCCATCCATCTTTTTTAGGAACAACCAAGGTGTTGGTTTTAGAGCGGTTATCATTCAACCAAGAAAGAAATGAACAAAATTAGGAAATTGAATCGCACACACAATTTAACACAAAGAATTACATGGTAAATCCCTGACAATGTGTCAAGGAAACCTCCACGGGGCAAGGGATTGGAAATCTTTATTAATCAAAGATGATTCTCCATGATCCAGCCTCTTGGGCATTCACCAATTGATATGGGCTACTCCATTACATAACTCCTATTCGTTACATATCTCGTTATAAAACTAATTGACAATAAAAATAAGATTTACCCACAATCACATCATTTACATGTTGTCACATTTCAACAATCTCCACCTTGACATCAATTTTCCTAATCCCTTGTCCATGCCTATTCATCATCTCTTCTGTAAGCCAAGAGAAGCCAAACACCATCAAAGCTTCTCTACTATAACTGGCTTCGTGAATATGTTTGCATGATTCCCTTGTGTATGGAACTTCTTGAGAGCTACTTTTCTGCGATCGATCACATGTCTAAGAAAATGATACCTTACATCAATGTGCTTGGTCTTGCTGTGATAAGCTAAATTTGTAGCCAAATGAATAACACTATGATTGTCACATAATACATTCACTTTCCCCTGTGTCTTTCCAATTTCATCAAGTAGACCTTTTAACCAGATTGCTTCTTTACTGGCATCTGAAGTAGCTATATATTCTGCTTCGGTAGTGGACAAAGAAACTATTTCTTGAAGCTTTGACATCCAGCTAATTGCTCTACATGCAACAATAAAGACATAATCTGAAGTAGATCCCCTTTTGTCCAAATCACTTGCATAATCAACATCCACATATTCACAGACTGATCCTTCACTATCGTTAAAGATGATGCAATGGTCGCTTGCGCCTCTCAAATACCGAAGCACCCATTTCATTGCTCGATAATATTCTTCTCCTGGATTTGCCATAAACCCGTTGACAACTCCAACTGCATGTGAAATGTCAGGCCTTGTAGATACCATCACATACATTAAGTTACCTACCACATTTTCATATGGTACACGAGACATATACTTCTTTTCTTCATTAGTTCTAGGACTCAAAATCAAAGAAAGTTTAAAATGAGAAGCTAATGGAACATTAACAGGTTTTCACATTGTTCATACCAAACTTTTCAAGTACTTTTTCCACATACTTTTGCAGTGATAACCAAAGCTTTCTAGTTTTCCTGTCTTTTTGTATCTCCATGCCCAAGATATGTTTTGTCGCTCCAAGATCCTTCACATCAAATCTCCTAGAGAGTTGAGCCTTTAACCTATTGATCTCTTCCATGTTTTTGCTTGCAATAAGCATATTGTCAACATACAAAACCAAGATAATGAATATGCCACTAAAACTCTTGAAGTATACACAATGATCATACTCACTTCTAGTAAAGTTCTGGCTCACCATGAAGGAGTCAAACTTCTTGTACCATTCCCTGGGAGACTGCCTCAGGCCATACAATGATTTCCTGAGCTTGCAAACTAATCTTCTGCTACAACCTTCTACAAGACCTTCTAGTTGTTCCATATAAATCTCTTCATTCAACTTACAATCTAGAAAGGTTGTTTTAACATCTACCTATTTGAACTCAAGATCAAGTAATGCAGTTACTGCCGACACGGTATGAATATAAACAAGTTTTACAATTGGTGAAAAAATCTCATGAAAGTCACTACCTTCAACCTGAGAATACTCTTTTGCAACCAACTTCGCCTTATACCTGTTGATACTGCCATCAACATTTCACTTCAATTTGAAGATCCATTTGCATCCGACAACACTTCTCTGTTCAAGAAGTTCTACAAGATCCCATGTTTTGTTCTTGGCTAAGGAATCCATTTCTTCGTCCATAGCCTTTTTCCATTTTTCACTATCTGAATCATCCACTGCTTCCTGATAACAAGAAGGTTCTCCATCTTCAGTGATCAATGCAAAAGATCATGCAAAATCTTCATACCTTTTGGGTGTTTTTCTTTCCCTTGTTGACCTTATTAGAGTAACTGGTTGCTGAACTGGTTATGGAACTTCAACAGTTACCTTTGCATCTTCACCTTTCTCTTCAAAAGTCTTTCCTTCCTTTTGACTCTTTGAAAAAGGTTTAGCCTCCAATTGAATTTGTTGATTCAACGGTACTTGTTCCTGTTCAATTTTTTCAACCTCCGATTTTAGAAGAGAAGATTCATCAAATGTTACATCTCTACTAATGGCTATCTTCTGTGAAGAAGGATTTGACAACTTGTTTCCTTTCACTGCGTAATCATGCCCAACAAAGACATAAAATTTTGATTTTGGATCTAATTTTGAGCGCTGATTCCTAGGAATAAGAGCATAGGCATCCAACAAAAAATCCTTAAATGTGAATAATCACAAGACTAACCCGACCGAACTTCTTCAGGAATTTTACAATTAATGGTAACTGAAGGTGATTTGTTAACTAAATAACAAGCAATAGATACTGCTTCTGCTCACGACTCCTTTTGCAGGTTAGCATTGTTGATCATGTTTCTGGCACTTTCCATAAGAGTCTGATTCACACATTCAACAACGCCATTTTGCTAAGGAGTATAAACAACAGTTTTATGTCTAACAATTCCTTCATCCTTACAATATTGTTCAAATTCTATAAAAGTAAAGTCACCACAATTGTCAGTTCTCAAACATTTATTGATGATTTATCTCGGAAAGTTTGGGTCTACATGTTAAAAAGAAAGCTGATGTATTTAATTTTAGAGCAGTTATCATTTAACCAAGAAAGAAAGGAACAAAATTAGGAAACTTAATCACACACACAATTTAACACAAAGAATTACGTGGTAAAACCTTGACAATGTGTTAAGGAAACCTCCATAGGGCAAGGGATTGGAAATCTTTATTAATCAAAGATGATTCTCCATGATCCAGCCTCTCGGGCATTCATCGATTAATATGGGCTACTCCATTACATAACTCCTATTCGTTACAAATCTCGTTATAAAACTAACCAGTAGTAAAAATAAGGATTTACCCACAATTACATCATTTACATGTTGTCACATTTCAACACAAGGGTGTTGAAACTTGAAAATTGAGGCCCGACCACCAAATTTCTTCCATCCTATCCAACTGTTGTGGAACAAGAATGCTTACTAATTTAGAATTCATATGTTCTCATAACAAGGAGATTGCATGAGTTTCTACCACATGAGGCTAAACGCTTTCAGCATGGAAAATGGCCTTGTTTTGGCTATTAGAAATTTTAGTAGAAAAAGAAAAAAGAAAAAAGAGAAATTTTAGTAGAGCTACCTAAACTGTTTTGAAAATTGGCTTCTCCCCTAGAGACTTTCCAAATTCAATTTTTCCCAGGCTTTAAAAAATAAAAAATTAAGATATGATTAGACCATTTCAATCTCAGAGCTATGCTCTGTAAGGCAAATTCCCACACTGATTTAGTAAACGTGCATTCAAGAAATAAATGATTAATTTGATATACTATTGTCATGCCATACTAAAAAATGAGAGGGACCATGAATTCCCCTTTTCTGGAGATGCTTTACTGTTAAAGTTTTGTTGTGAGCAAGAGTCCATCAGAAAATATTCACCTTTGGTAAGCCATCCAAATGCCATATATTTTCCCAAATGCTTCTTTTAGGGGGATACCATCCGAGAAGGGAAGGGCATTATAGCACCCCTTTTTTTCCCTCACTGAGTACTTTGACACCCTCGAGCCCCTAGAATCCGCCTCTAACTGATGTCTAGGCACACAATTACATTTCCAGCTTCCTTATTAGCTGCCTCAAGTTCTCAAGTGCCTCCCCAAAATCTCAATTATGTGAATACTCCAATGATACCAGACACAAAATCGACAATAAATTGGCAAGGCAAAAGAGCAAAGAGTTTTCATTGGACTAGGAAAATATTGGTAAATACAATAAATAAAGATATACACATATATTGAAAAAAAAACAAAAAACAAAAAACAAAACAAAAAACAAAAAACAAAACAATTTTCATTGATATTCAATAAAGTCATGTCCAAACAATGCATAATTTCAATAGATATCCAAAATATCATGAAAGAATAAGTATCTCATATGTATTATGAGTCCAAACATGATACAAAGCACTGAGATTTGATTCCTAACAAATGATTAAATAAAATTAGAAACATTTGCTTCTAAAAATTACAAAATACTACATACCTAAGTAACATAGTTGAGGTTCAAATTCAAATTCAATAATGATTAAATTTGATTTGTTTTCTGATTTTCAAGTTCATCATTAAATTCAACTCTATATATATAATGCTCTAAATAAAATATAACATAGAATAATAAGTTAAATTACTCGATATTTGTGAGGATATAATTCACATATCTTAATAGCAAAGTTCATATAATTAAATTATAGAGAACTAAATTTATATAATTATAAAATGTTAAATAGTAAATATTATATTATGTAAACAATATATAAATTTATTTTAATATTCATAAATTTTATATTTATAAATATTTAATTAAATTAAACGTAATTTCAAATATAATATATACAACAAATTATATATAATATGTCATTATTAATATATAATATTAGCAATAGATTTTTTAACTGTCTTACTAAAATTATGTTTGGCGGCTAATTAAAAAAAAAAATACATTTGGTGGCTAAGTGACTTTATGTTAGTCAAATGTATATTTACACCAAAGGTGTTTCTTTTTTAAATTGGTCAGGCCAAACATTGTCTACCCTTTTCATCTCTATTTGACATTTGGTCGTTGCAGTTTTGCCTATAAGTGACATCGGAATATAAATGCACTTGTAGTCGTTGAGAGTCGTACGTGGCTCAGAACAAATAAATGCAAGAATCATACGAGGCAAACTCCACACTCTAATTGTCGATCATCGAAAACACAAGTTTTAATCAAGCGTTACAACCTCCCAAATGCAAAGACAAAAGTGATAACAAACATGTTTGTCTTTTGGCGATGGAATGTTCATGACGTGAAACTTTCTCGGAGACAGATGTAAGTATTACTATAAAACATATGTATTTAACTGTCAGGTTCACTTAGAATATACCCTACCATATTTCAATTAAAATTAGTAACATTTCAAAATATATGAATTTCATATAAATTTCCTTCGCTAAAAAAATATTATCAATTACTTCGTGGGTCCAAAAACACATATAATACTTTTTTGAAATTTTAAATGATCTCCCACGAAGTAATTGATAATATCTTTTTTAGCAAAGGAAATTTATATTAAATTCATTATTATTATTATTATCCAATTTGAAGGTCACGTCCAAGCCAAACACCAAATTGGTGTATGAGATCCTCTTGTTTGTGGGACAAGGGACCTACCTTCGCGCAACGATTTGACTACTAAGTCTACGAAGGCATACATACTCTATCCCCCGCTTGTTTTCAACCTGTGACCTCTTAAGAGGAAACGCATGCTCTTAACCATTAGACCCTCTCAACACACACACACACACACACACATATAGAAAATCCTATCTCACTATTCTTACTTTTTACATTTCCTTGATGTTAAGTTATGGTATGTTCTATGCTTATAACAATTTATTTATCTTTCTTATTATTATCCACAAATTAGCAATCATATGTACATAAAGTAAAGTGCAGATAGAACATTAAATGATCGATAGAAAACAAGCCAAGATAAGAAACACAAGATGTGGCGGCTAGCCAGGGACAAACCCCAATGTGGGGCAACCCTTTGATCAAATCTTCCTTTATCTTCAATAATCCCACAGAGAGAAATAGTACATAAATCAGATTTACATTAGTAGCGACAAACCCTAGATTAGGCCCAAACTACGGCAAACAATATCTCGCAAACCGATCGTTGGGTCAGCTTGATTCCACCACCAAAAAATGCGGCCTTCAGAGGAGATCCAGATGGACCTACAACGCAGTTCTGAGGAGGGAGTCTTCTGGTCAATGCTGGTCAAACTTTGGTTCTGTAGTTGCTGCCCCAAAACTGTGTCCTTCCTTCCACATGTGTGAGAGAGAGTCTCTTTTCTGGGCAGTAGAGAAGAGCCTCTTTTCTGCATAGGAGAGATGAGATGAGTGAGTGCAAATGAGGAAAAGTCCTCCTGTATTTATACACAACTGTTGATGTTTGAATATGTGACTGTTGGGCTTTTGAGCCTACATGAGTTGTAGGTCGGCTTGATAATAATCCCATAATCAAAATAAATTCATATCTCCATAAATGCTTATCAGAATTGGATGATCTTTAGATCAATCCTACACCTCTCGATGTGAGGAATCTAATAAAAATATTATTAGCCATGAATAAGATGACCCACATGGAGTTTGGTCCTAGTTGCCAATTTTAACACTCCCTCTCAACGAGGGAGAACTCCATTTGCAATCTGTTTGTCGGTCGCTACTATTCATCTATCAAATGCACTACCCTGTACAGCTTGACCCCTGCTCTGCTCTATCTTGCCTGCTCTGCTCTGTTCTGCCTGCTTTGCTCTCTTCTGTTCTGCTCTGTTCTGATTTGCTTTGTTATGCTCTGCTCTACTTTGTCCGAATTATGAAGAGGAAGAAATGATCGAGGATGTATCATACTGAATCAAAATTGGTCTCAGTGTATGTACCACGGGTCCCAGACCAGTCTCAACTGACCCGAAGTCAGCGTCATAGTGGGTACAACTCCTATCACTGGTCCCAGACCAGTATCATCCTCCACTGATTCAAAGTCAGTCTCAGAGTGCGTACCACTGGTCCTAGACCAGTCTCAACCGACCCGAAGTCAGCGTCATAGTATGTACCACTCCTACCACTGGTCCCAGACCAGTATCATTGATCCCAGATCAATGAAGGTCATCCTAGCAAGGGAGTACGGTAGATACAGCGATGCGTCCATCGGTACTACTATGGTCCCTATCCTCATTTCCCTGCTCATTGATCAGATGAGAGGTACTTCCCATGAGTCCCAGACTACATGAGTAGGATGCCTTGACAGGAGAACTTAATCAATCTTGGCCTCACAGGAGAACTAATCATCTTGCTACATAAACGCCATGGAGAACACATCATCCAGGCCTCACAGGAGAACTAATCATCCTGCTACATAGTTGTTATGGAGAACACATCATCCAGACCTCACAGGAGAACCAATCATCTTGCTACATAGTCGCCACGGGGTGTACATGTATACCACCAGGGGATGGTGAATCACCCTGTGGTCTGTCGCTCCAAGAAGTACCCTGCACCCCCCCGGAGCTCCCAAAGCTCAATGCATCATACAGGTCCCTCATCAGAGGGTCTTTGAACAACACCAAGTTGTTCTCGGAAAGTCAGGAATTTGACTTTCCCTAGGGGTTTTGTCAGAATGTCAGCGACTTGTTCATTTGTACCGATATGTTGGAGCCTTATAGCTCCCCACTGCACCATATGTCGAATATAGTGATACCTGATATCGATATGCTTGGAGCGATCATGAAATACAGGATTCTCTGATAAACGAATCCCACTCTGGTTGTCACATAGGATCACGGTGGTATCTAATGTAAATCCAAACAGCTCACTGAAGAGCTTTCACAACTAGACTGCCTCACAGGAGGCCATGCTAGCAACAATATACTCTGCTTCGACGGTGCTCAAAGCCACCGACTTCTGCTTCCTGCTCATCCAGGATATCGAAGCAGATCCCAGGAGAAACAACACCCAGAAGTGCTCTAACGATCCTCCACATTGCCTGCCCAATCAACATCAGTGTATCCAAGTAGTCTGACATCTCCAGTAGTGTATCTTAACCCATATGTAATTGTGCCACGAAGATATCTTAACAGATTCTTGGCACCAATCCAATGTATGTGGTGAGGTTCAACCATTTGTTGACTCAACGTGTTGACTACGAAGCATATATCTAGACGGGAGTTCACTAAGAACATTAATGCTTCGACGAGTTGCCGATACTCGGTAGCATTTCGTAAAACAAGTCCAGCAACACTACCGCTTAACTTCTTGAAGTCAAGCTCCATCTAGGTAGTTACAGGCTTGCAGTCTACCATACCAAATCTTTCCAATATCTTCACCACATATGTTCATTAAGATAGGAAAATTTCCCTTGGCTTCTGCCAGACTTCAAGTCCTAGGAAATAGTGCATCAGTCCTAGATCCTTCATTTCAAATTCAGAAGCCAACTCCCTCTTACATTTGTGAATAAGAGGGTCTGTGCCTGTTAGGAAGAGGTCATCCACATACAGCACCAGTATGAGAGGTTTGTCATCTTCAACCTGAAAGTAAAGGTTAGGATCGGCTTCACTCCTAGTGAATCCCAGGTTCATCAAGTAGCTATTGACCCTCTCATACCATGCTCGAGGTGCTTGCTTAAGCCCATAGAGAGCTTTCTTCAACCTGCATACATGAGATTTTTTATCATAAATCTCAAATCCTTCGGGTTGCTCCACGTAGACCTGTTCTTTGATTGAACCATGCAAGAATGCGGTCTTGACATCCATCTGATGTAGGTTCCATCCTTGTGAAGTCGCAAGGGCTATGATGGAGCAAATGGTCGTATATCATAGTCTATACCTTCCCTCTAAGAGAAACCACGAGCAACAAAAGGAGCCTTATACTTTTCCATACTTCCATCTGTTGCATGCTTTATCTTGTAAAGCCATTTAGAAGTGACAATTGTCTTGTCCCGGGGTCTGGGAACTACTTCCCAAACATGATTCTTCATAATAGACTCATATTCTTCGGTCATAGCATCCTTCCATACTTGGTGCTTGATGACATCTGAGAATGATGAAGGCTCATTTTGTATGATAATGCTCATGATGGTCAGGTATCCCTGATACCTGTTAGGTTTCTTACTTTCACGGAAGGTTCCTTAGGGTGCAACATGTCCTTCAACATCATCAAGTATCCCCCTAAGCCATGAAGGCCTCTTCCTAGAAGAAGAGGGCTCATGTGGAGGAGGATCGATCGGATCCATGTGTTCTTCCACATCAGGCATTGTTTCATCATCCTTCTCTTTCGATTCCCTGGTGTCGGCTTCTTGAGAGCCCCTCAAAGTCGGAAGATTGTCCACCTTGCTGAGAGCCATATCTTCGTCAAAGGTGACATCATGCCTAATCACGACTTCCCTTTGACCGGCTACATAGATTCTATAGCCCTTAGTATTTTCTCCATAGCCCATGAAGGTTCCTTTCTTTCGAGATGCACCCAATTTATTCCTTTTCTCTTTCGGCACATGAAAATATATAGGGCTTCCAAAAATTCTAAAATGAGATACGTCAGGTTTCTTATCGGTGAACATTTCTTCAGGAGTCTTGGAACCCAATGCTTGATGAGGGCATTGGTTTTGTACATATACGATGGTGTTTGTAGCTTCGGCCCATAGAAACTTTGGAAGTCTTTGATCATGGAGCATGGCACGGACATCTTCCACGATCGTTCGATTCTTCCTTTCTGCCACACATTATGTTCAGGAGTATGTGGTGTAGTAGTCTCCCTCTTGATGCCAGCCTCTTTGCAAAAGTCATGAAACTCGTTAGATTCATATTCAGTCCCATTGTTAGTCTTTCAGATCTTGATCTTCTTTTCGGTTTGATTCTCGATCAAGGCTTGAGATGTGTCACAAGACATGACACCTAGTGAACTTCCTCCGACCTGATATAATGAAACTCGAAACCCAAGAGTGAAGGCATCTTTAATATTGTTTTTCCATGCACCTAACTTGCCATCGCTGAAAGCCACCTTGTAGCCTTTGTCTTCCATTGCCAAGATGGACACCAAGTTCTTTTTTAGGTCAGGTACATATAATACATCCCGTAAGTGGATCGTATTACCTTGATTCAATTTGAGAGAGACATTGCCTACACCTTTCATGGGATATTTCATATTATCTCCAAGGACAATTTCCAGGTTAGTTTCTTTCTCTATCAAATTATGGAGAACATCTTTGTAACCAGTGAAGTGCCTTGAGGCACCACTATCAATGAGCCAAATTCCCATTGAGTCCAAAGGAGCAGAGGTATATAGAGCAGTTGGTAGATAATATTCATCCTGCTTATTTTCAACAATGTTGGATTCATAGCTGGAATTTCTAACCTTCTTGAATGGTTGTCCTCTTCCTTTGCTATTGAATTTTCCATTCCTTTGATTGCCATGAGAGGGATTTTGATCATTGTCCTAGTGTGAGTCTTTTCTATCACGACACTCCCTTGCATAGTGACCTGCTTTGTCGCAAATGTAACATTGTCCTTTTCTTCCACCCTTAGGTCCAGCGTTTCTTTTTTATTTAGTCGCAGAAGTGTTTCTTTTCTTAGCATGAGAAGGAAAGGCAGCAGGAGGACCTTTAGGCATGCACATTTCTTGCTCTTCTACCCTTGTTTCTTCTTGGATGCATCTAGCCATTAATTCCTCGAAACCAAGAATTATTGTTCAAAAGAGTAGTCCTGAACACACACCATTTGGATGGTAATCCTCCAAGAGTCGTGAGTGCCATTTCCCTATCAGTAATAGTCTCCCCAATAGATAGGAGATCGTTCCTGATCTCAGTGATTCTTAAGAAGTATGCTTGCATACTCTCATCTTTACCCTTCTTAATTTCCTTCAGCTTATTTCTAAGAAATAAGACCTGATTTGCATCATTAACTTTAAATAAACTCACCAGTATTATCGTAGATTTCCTTGGAGGTGTCCAGGTTGGAGATGTAGGCCACCAAGTTCTTGTCAATAGGGTCCTGGATGATCTTATTTTCTTTGACTTCTCTAGTTTTCCATTTGTTCCAGGAAGCAACAGATGCATTAGATGGAGGTTCAACAATATTGCCCCTCACATGGTCCAACACTCCTTGACCTTCTAGGGTTATATCAATAGACAACTTCTATCCATGATAGTCAGCTTTCCCACGGAGCTTGTCCTCAGCAGGAAAGAGTGATGAGGACCCCATAGTTCTTTTAGGATAGCCTCGCCAATCTTTTCTTCGGTGATTTCTCTTGCTCTTGCTCGGGCTTTGTCTTCACCTCAACTCTGATACCATGTTAAGTTATGGTATGTTCTATTCTTATAATAGTTTAACTTCTCTTTCTTATTATATTCCACAGATTAGTAATCACATGTACATAAAGTAAAGTGCAGATAGAACATTAAACGATCAACAGAAAACAAGCCAAGACAAGAGACACAAGATGTGGTGGCTAGCCAGGGGCAAACCCCACAATGTGTGAGCAAAACCTTTGATCAAATATTCTTTTATCTTCAATAATTCAACAGAGAGAAATAGTATAATAAATATGATTTATATCAACAGTAGCAAACCCTAGATCAGTAGCATCAGCATTAGCGGCTTCATCATCAAAACTAGGGTAGTTGACATCTCGATGAGAGGAATCTAATAAAAATATTATCAGCCATGAATAAGATGACCCACATGGAGTTTGGCCCTAGTTGCAATTTAACAGTTCTTTCTTCTGCTGGAATGAATATCCCTGCGGCAAGGTCCCTATGGTTAAGAAATGGATTATATCTTTGAACTGGTTGTTCACGATGCACACTGCATAGAGCTGTGCATAAGGTAGTCCTTCCTCCAAATTTGTTGGCTCCTTGCCATTCTCAATTCGTGATAGATGATTTGGTCTTGCATTCAAGCGTCCCGTCTTGACGATGACCTCAAAGTCATATTCTTGAAAAAATAATAGCCATATACATATGCGCTCCCCCAACACAGGCTTATTCACCAGGTATTTCAATGTGGAGTGATCTGTATACATCTTGAAATGCCCACCAAATAGATAGTGGTAGTATTTCTAGAGCACGTATACCATCACCAAGCCTTCGTGTTCAGTAGTAGAATAGTTCTTTTCGGCTTTGGACAACCACCGACTCACGAACGCGATCAGGTGATCGATGCCTTCTGCACCTTCTTGAGTGAGTACAGTGCCCAGCATGCTACATGACGCATCAACATGTAGATGAAATTTGATGTCCCATTTTGGAAAGACCCAAATGGGAGCGGACACCATCTTTCCCTTAAGAACCTCTAGACTTTTCTTACACTCATCATTCCAGCAATATGTAATGTCCTTTTTTAGCAATTGTTCCATTGGTGCCATGATTTGTGCATAACTCTTAATAAAATTTCGGTAGTAACCAGTGTGCCCCAATGTGGCGTGTAGTTGCTTGACACTTTACGGTGCTTCCAGATATAGAATAACAACAACCTTCACTAGATCCACCATCAAGCCTTGTTTGCAGACCACACGACTGAGTAAATTCTCAAAGGGGACAAAGAAGGTGCACTTCTTAAGATTTAGTGCAATCTGGTGCCATCGGTAAGTATCGAGCATTAGTCGTAAGCTTGTTATGCAGTGTTTAACTAACCCAAATACAGTCCAATCATCAAAATAAACCTCCAAAAATTTGTGGATGAATTCCTTGAACGGCGCCACCACTGCATGCGAAAATATTGTTGGAGCATTCTTCAGTCCAAAAGGCATCATAGTGTATTGAAAATAGCCCCATTTAGTTGCGAAGGTCATTTTGCTCCTATCTTCTGGCGCGATCTTGAACTGATGGTACCATGAGAACCCATCCATGAATGAGTAAGCCTCTTGTCCACCAATATTTTCCATTACTTCTTCTGTAAATAGTGACGGAAAGGGATCATGAACACATGCGTCATTGAGCTTCCTAAGGTCCACGTAGATTCGAAACTCGCCCTTTTGTTTTTTCTCCTGTACTACCATAGGACTTACCCATTCTAACTCTTCCACTAGTTCAATTATTCCCACTGGAAGAATCTTGTCCAACTCTTTGCAGACCTTTTCTTTATACTTCGGATTCAACCAGTAAGGTCGCTGCTTAACTGGCTTTGGATCCGGTTTCAAAGTAATCTTCGTCATCCCTAAGTGGCCAATGATCCCCTTTAAGTCTGTGATTTTCGTCGGAAACAAATCTTGATACTTGCGGAGTAACTCGGTGACCTTATCGACTGTAACATCATCCCAATAGTCCCCAAGCATCGTGTACTTTGGTTCTGCATCGATACTAATGTTTACCTGCTTGGTTTTCAGCAGTGTAGTGATGTCAGGGTCCTCAATTGATGGTCCTCGAACTTCGTGACTCCCTTCAGTTTCTGGAATATTAATGTTTTTGGGATCATCATCATCCTCTTCTACCTATATGTTGTAACATTCTAGGGCCTGGCTGAATTGGGTCGACCATACTGGTTGAGTTACTTCCTATGGTTCCTGTGGTACTTTGAAGATGGCGGCTCTCACGGCTTGCAGCGCATCATGAATAGTATCCGACCATGGGTCTTCAAATGAGAATGTTAACAAAAATCCCTCGCGCAAGACATCCCATTCACCTGTAGCATGTTGAAGTTCTGTCTTGGTGTACTAGTTTCTGGGTATGACATCCAGGGTATGGTAGAATAAGTGTACCCACTCAGGCTGAAGTTCTTCCCCATAGGCCTTGGTCCATCTTGCGAGGTGCGTGCATGGGTCATTGCGTCCATCGTATCTCTCGACCATCTATAGTTCTAGTTCCCCAAATTGTAGCCGCATCATCCTCTCATAGCCGCACCAGTTTTCAAAGCTTCCTCGATGTGTTCCCCACCAATGCACAGGTGTCACATGCAGTGCCCATTTCAATGCATCAAACTGCTGGTGCTCCAGTACTATGCTCTCAAATTTGTTCAAGAATTCATCCACCACTGTCAGTCCATCATATGTCGGTATATTTCGAACCTGGGTTGTTACGTAGTGCAGGGACTTAGTCATCATATTACAACTAAGCATTATTACTTCGTTCAACCAATTATGCCAGCGTTCATTTTCTTTGTTGGAATCTGAGGTGCAAGAACATGTGCATTCCCACACAATGCTTCCATTTGCAGTTGGGTTTACCCAATCCTGATCTCGCGCGGTTATCTTGTAAATAGAATCTAGCTCATCGTCACTTCCATCATCGCGTACAGGTTCGGTGGAGCACACACCCTCGGCTGGATCTAACGGAATTACTATGCAAAGGGATTTTTCTTGAATATCATCTTCCGCTTCTTCAAGTTGATGACTCCATTCATATCCGTCGCTCAGTTGATTCCTAACAATGTGAGGTAAGGATTGTTGTCATCGAAAATTTCTATTACTTCAAAATCTGTCTATGTGTCGACACCTTCAATATCAATGGTTGCTCCTTGCAATCTTCCCATGGGCACAATATTTTGTTGGTTTTCTATCCGTAGTTGAATAGGGGACCACTGCAACGTGGACCTCCCCATGCATTCCCAGCTCTACTTAGGTAAAAAATTCACATCCAACCCCAGGACCAGGATAACCTGATCCATTTCACATTCACTGATATGCACCGTCAATCTCATCTCCCTTCCCGTGAACAAGGTATGTTTTCCCAGCTTTTGGACAATGCACGGTTCACCTGATCCCATGCATTGCTTGATCAACTCTTGCAATCCTTTAACTGCCTTATTATCATGCAAAAACTTCATGCAGGTCTCTAAAAAGGTAGTAAGCATAGAAGGATCCATTCCTGGATTTGTAGCATTCCTACTACCTGAAGTAGAGGTCTTCGTGAAGCTCTCCTTAGCTTTCGTCACCGTGTCCTTTGCACTTTCTAAGTTGAAATCAGGCTCCTTTTTAGGAGCCTTGCGAACCCATGTATCTTCCTCAGGCTGCTTCCCCTTGTCTTCCCCTATGGTCGCACAGCTTCTGAGCACTATATTTACATTGTTGTCCTCTTCACGTGGCTCAGACTTCATCATTTGGACATTTTGGGTCAGAGTAGTTTGTGGTACCCCTTTCTCACGCATCTGTGTGATCAGCGTAGGACAATCTATCATTTCATGGTCAAACTACGCATAGTTCAAACAAGATAGCCTTGTTGGGTTGGTGCAATCATGAGCAAAATGCCCTGGTCCACCGCAACTATAACAGATTAGCTGTCCTCAGCCCCTTCCTGGCCCCATTCCTCTTCATCTAAGACCTTGCCCCTGAAATCCATCGTGCGCCATTCTTGCAGCTGGGTCAATGCCTCATGTTTCCCTCTACATTCTATATGCTTGGGCCTGCTCCATCATTAACTCGTAGCTGCGACAAGTACGCTCATCATGGCCCATTGATCTACGAAAATTGCAAAACAGCTACTAATGATTCTGCGTATACCTTTGCAACAAATGACAATTGTCTGTTGTGTGCTTTCATCCCACCTGATGGATCATGCACTAGAGTGCGGGTGCTACGCTTGGCCCTGCCTGTGCCTCTGGTCTCAATGGCATGGGTCCCCCTCCTGCCAAATAGTTCATGAATACTGGACAATGATCCTTGTCATGACCCTGACCTTTACATTTGATACACCATACTTCTTCACGCACCCCCGATCATAGTGCCCTATCTTGCTTCAGACTTTGCATCTCCAAGCATAAGTTCTATAGTTGCGCATGGATTTGTTGAACTCCCAACCCAGGATCTTGTATTGGAGTTTCATGCAACCTCATCGTTGTCTCTAATGCTTCAACCTGGGTTGAGAGCTTCTGTTGTCACAATGTCATTCTTAGGTGCGGTGTCAGGGATGCCACAAACTAGGCACGGTGTTGCACATCTGAAAGCATCATATTAGCCTCACGGACCGTACTATTCAGTCGTTGATCTAGAGCCCAAAGAGTCTCACTTGGAAGCATCACAATTTCCTTAAATCCAATGATTGTCTGCATTTATGATTTCAGCTAGCTAAATTCTTAGTTCAATGCATCCTGGATCTCTACTATTCTGGCATTTGGGTGATCGCTAGAGTGCCTGATATACCATGTCAACGAGCGATCCTACAATGTACTCACCAATATATCCTTCTTAATGTTATCATCAGTAACCCCTTGTGCTTCCCATACTACCTTTACCACGAACCAAAACTGATATGGGTCCTCATTTCCTACTCCTCTGAACACGGGTAACTTGATTGCACTTGCCATGTTCAACCGCAGGGATGGTGGAGGTGAGGTGGGTGAAGATGGGGTTGATGTAGGTGAAGTGGATGATGGCATGCGTGGGGTTGGTGACTGTGGAATGTGCTACTTTATCAACCAAACCGCACTTCTCGAGGAGAACCCAGTGAGCTCTTCCTCGCTTTCTTGCGAAAGTGAAATTAGGGGACTGTTCTCTAATCCTTCGATCCCTTTGTATATTTTTCCACTCCACATTATCCCAGACATAAATGGATTCATATAACCCTCTTTTCACATAAAAGCATATTAATCTAGGTATTTAAGGATTTGAAGTAGTTACCTCATGGTCCTTTGAGAAACCGTTTTTTTGCTTTGTTGTAGCTTACAGTCATGTCTATCACAAATTCAGTGATAAAGCCCCCATTATCTAGTCAAGCCAATGGTCTATAGTCCACGTGATCTTATCTTCTGATACCTCTGGCTTATGCACTAACTCCGTAGTCCACACTATCAGCTGATTGAGCTTACACCTTCCCTGGATGTTGGCTAGTCTTGTGATCCACTCGTACAGTTCAGAAGAGAAGGTCATGAAGAAGACCTCATGGATTTCTGTATATACATAGCGATCCAGCTACTTCTTTTCAGATATCTACGGAGTTTTGTTTTCTTGTACCATGAATTCGTGAAGCTTTGGATCTAGCCACTCTTCAACTTCCTTCTTCGTAAGGTTCCAGTGTTCCAACATCAGACATCCCTTAGGTAGATCTAGGTTCCGGCAATGGAACCATTTGTTGGCTTGATGGGGCCTGACCCAGGTTCGGAAGAGGTTTAGCTAAAAAAATCCTGACACTACCGGCCTTTCCGACAACAGTCCATGGAGCGCAGACTGAGGTCTCACCCAAGGTAGTATGGGAGGGTGCTAGAACCAGGTTTCCATAGCCTAGGGATGTCTTGATGAAGCTTGGAATGGTTGTGAACCACCCTGTGTGCTTACACTATTCCGTGCAGTGATCTAACCTCCGTGTAGCTTAGTGCAAAGCATGAAAATGCTTGGCCTAGATCCATAGGTATTATTATAGATCTAAGTTAGTTTTAGGAGCCCAGTATTCTTAATTACTTACTTAACCCTTTTAATTAGTGCGTGCAATCATAAATTGTAACAAGATTCATAAACATATAACAAGAGAATAAACATCCAGATCTATGAATAAATGCACAAGATTTCAATATCAACTTATCTTTTATTAACTTCTGTTTCAATACAATCCACTTCCAGCTTGCGCACATAGTTGCAGGGGTCCGCGCACACAACTGTGGACTCTACCAGGCCTCTATGCACTCAGATGCAGAGCCTCTTACTCCTATTACGACCCAAGACTCAAACTTACAGACTTAGAGTAAGTAAAGCCTTCAACAAACCATAATCTATTCCTTTCAAATCTAAAAAACTGACCTTTTACCCTTAGAGCCTTGCTCTATTTATACATTCCCATGTTCCGCGGACCATGGGTAGGCCGACATAATCTATATTAAATTACAATATTTTTGGGCAGACTAACCTTTGACTCAACTCGTTATAATTTGTGCTATGTGCACTTCGCAGAGCTTTTACAACACTATTACCCAAAAATTGTGGGCTTTAAGCCCCAAAACTGTTACGTGGGGATCCATTGCGTAGCAAGGAGTTAGAACATCAGATAACATCGAAATTCTGAACAAAATTCAAGAAGATAAATGTTATCTAAGTCAAACAGGTGAAATATGGTTGTGGCATAAACGATTGGGGCATAAAAGTTTTGGTAACTTGATCAATATCAGCAAAACTAATGCAGTAAGGGACATTCCAAAGATGTCCAAACTAGATCAAGCTATATGTAGCCCATGTCAACATGGAAAGAAAACTACAACCAACCACAACACTGAGGAGTACTCCACATAAACACCTCAAGAGATTATTCATGCAGATTTATGTGGGCCAACTCGAACTCCAGCACTCCAACGAGAAAGGTATTTTTCTTTATTTGTTGATGACTATGATGCAAGTAAATTCTAAGTGTGGACACAAACAATTCCTCTAGCCCAAGAGAGCAGGGCTAGTCACAAACAGACAATCTATGGAAGATTTCCTTAAGCTAGAATCAATTAAGAGGGCCTACCTCTTAGAAAGATATTCTGCTTGGTGATGTTTCTGCTTCCTTGCTCCAACTATCTTTCGTTTCCTTCCTTTGCACACCTGAAACAAGCAAACAACAACAAACAAAAAATGTAGTAGCATACAATATTGTATTCAACCTACTTAACTGGTCATGAAACATTAAGCCATAAATATGTGAGATGACATTTCATGTAGGAAATCAATCGATAGCTACATCTATATTACTTCAAGAACAAATTACAACCAACGTCTTGACATTGTTGTTCTCCTTCAACATATTTGAGTTCCCACACTTCTGCTAGCATCTCATGGATAGCCTCAACAACGGTAATCTCAAGGCTCTTCCCTGTAGTCTTCACAACAAGCCAAACTCACAAGTCTCCCTTAAACACAAACTAGAAAGCTACAAACTATGGGTAGCTTACTGACTACTCCAAAATCAAAACCTCAGCCAAAAATTAATTAGGACTAAAAGTTATCACAAGCTTTTGCTTGGGAAAAAGAGAGGTTTATATAGCTAGGATGGAGGGGAGATGGTTCCTCTTCTCATGGGAGAAGGCCTTATCTCTTGGATTAGTTCCATCCTAATAGGGGAAAGAAGCCCAAACTGATCTCTTCGAATCCATCTAGCCTAACCATTTACTAGACTTCCGTTACGAAGCTTCTAGAGCTGGAAGCTTCAGCTCCATATTTTAAAAAAATTCCAAAAGAGGATAGACATGACTAAGAAAGGGTTCAATCGATCTAATCGGCTCTAGGGACCATTTTAAACCTTGCATATCGACATGAGGAGGACATAGGTCTTCAGCACCGGTCTTGTAAACTGGGATAAACAAAAGATATTTGGGAAATGATGCAAAAGGGAATTGTTTTGCTCATGAAGAGGGACACAATGGGAGTTTCTTCATGATAGGAAAGCATGTCAGGAACACTGTAGAGGTCCTCTAGGATTGTGGAAGGGGAGTACAAAGATAGTGACAAAATGCTATGTATGAAATGCCCCCTAAAGCATGAAGGCCGAACTAGAGTGAGGAGTGAAATGCTTTACAAGTGCATGTGGGAAACAGGAGTCCATCATCGGAGAACCTACAAGCAAGCATAGATACATATACATCACTGAAAAATTCTGAATAATACATGAATCATGGTATGGACACAGCCATCTAGAGAATGATCATGTAAATGGATCCAAGGCATGGGCGCAACCATCCAACAAAAAGGATCATAATGAAACCAAGGTAAGGTCACAACCATCCAATAATGAGAAGGATCATTATTAGCCCAAGGTCTTGTGCTCCAACAACTCGATCAAAGTACAAATCATAACATGTGAATGAATGTGTTGAAGTCAAACATGCTGGGAAGTCGCTTTATTACTGGTCAATGATGTGAACCATTAACAAGCGCGAGAGAAACCACCAATAATGACAATGGCTCTCAAGGTACTGGCAGCACAGTTCATGAAATGTGAATTAAGGAACCAATGTTGAACACCCGTGAAATCACCTGATCAAAAGCCAATGATGTGAAATTGTCACCGAGTGTGAAGAACTTGCCATTAGGGCATGCAAGGTCTAAGGTACTAGAAGGGAGTCTCTTGGCAAACTTCCTGCATAATGAGTTGAAGTCGATAAGAAGTGGCCATGTATAAGGAAGGCCATGATGTATCCCACATCATCGACATGAGACAAGGGGATGCAAATGATTTTAGATGATACAAAGAATCAGGAGTAAGTGTAACTACAGAAGGACTAACTCTTGAACATATCAGCGACATGATTTTGGAGTTTGGCAGCTTTGGGATCCATAGGATCGATGGTCATGATGATGTGGCAAATATCAAATGGAAGGAAAAAAAATGAGCGTTCCAATCCAGGAAGGTCAATGATGAAAAGGAGGATATCCAAACCCGCCACAAAACATATAGTGTCACGTTCAAGAGTGAGCTGCCGACACTACTGATTGAATTTCCAAATTTTCCCCCACCATTTCTGGCAGGTACCCCAATTATTTTTTATCACAAGCTTGAAGGGGATAGCATATGCTTGCACTGTGAGTTCATCCTTCAGATGAATCTGACCTAGTAAGTTTAATGAGTGCTAGGAAGGAGAATCTCATGTTTGTCATGGTGATGAATCCGATGTCGTTTAATGTTTTAACGTGTCTGATAAAGGTTTAACTCATTATCTTTTTCATGTTTAGAGAGTTTGAAAATGACACGGAAAAGAAAAATTCATATGGTCCCTTTTCGTACATTTGTGTTTCTAGAGCTCGAAAAGGTAGAAAACAATATTTGAGAGAACCACTTGACCATTTTAGTCGAGCACCTTTTTCGTAAATAGTTTATCCCAGCTCGAAAAAGGGATAAAAGTATATTGGGTAAATGATGTTTCGCATCCGTTAACAAGTTCAAAACGACAAGAGCTCGAAAATGTTTTGATGTTTAAAAGGTCGTAGAAGAGTTGAAAGAAGACCTCCCATTTTATTTTCAACAATGAGTCAAAAGGGAAAATACTCAGCGATTGTTTCATCTTTTACGAGTCAGAAAAGAGATTAAAGGTGATTTGATCACCATCATCAATAATTTGTCACCTGTTGTTGCACAAGAAAGGTAAATGCATTATGTAGTTCTGAGGTAAAATAGGTCAAAAATACTTTAAAAACCCTAACATTTTCATAAAAATGAATAAAAAGGGGAAAAAGTAATTATTTTTTACTTTCTACCATTTTAACTTTTGTGAAGAGCTTTTTACCCTTTTGTGCCCTAATTTTTCTAGAGCAGATTGTAGGGAATCCAAGAGATCATTTGCCGAGCCATCACATGCAGGTAAGAGGAAAAAACTTAAGCTTCATTTTCATATTGTCTTTTCCTTTTTTTATCCATTTCTTGGATTTCATGGGAATCTTTTTGCAAAAAATATTCACCATCGGTCGGCGTGATTTTCGGGCATGAATTCACGCCGATCAGGGGTGGCTAAAACCACCAACTGCACCACCATAGCAACTGTTTTTAAAACAATTGCGCTGGCACCATGAACAAAAAATTTACATGCTTTTGCTCAATTTGATCGCTTGAATGCAAATTTCTCTGTCAAAAAATGATCATTGACTTGATTGAATGGTTTTTGCAGGAAGAAAATCACTAAAAATGATGGATTGGAAAGAAAGAGAGCATGAGGATATCAATACCCAAGCCATAGCTTATTGAAATTGCTTGGAGGATCTGAGGAACTGTCGACTCCTCAAGTTCTTTCTCACACCAGGGATGTAGGCTTAATTGAGCTGCTACGGTACCTAATTAGTCTATGGGATATAAATTTGAAAATTTTTATCATTAATGACCAACGGCTGGATTTGGAGACTTCAGATCTTTATTTCATCACGGGATTATCCCAGAGAGGGGAACCATTCAACCTATATGGGTCAAGGCTGATTGGGGCAAGTGTTTCCATGTTACTTGCTGAACATTGCCCAAAAGCTGTCAAATCCAAGAGTGGCAAGTTCAAGATCGCAACTATTTGGCACCTTGTATTGAGAGTGTTATTGTTGACCATCAATAGAATGGTTGGGTCCTAAGTGCCACATGAGACTAACAGGTCAAAGTTCCTGTATGCTATCGAGTGCACAACACCCACCATTTTTAACTGGGTTGAATCTATGAAAATAAACATGAAGCGCCAACTATCAAAAGCTAAGGCAGGAAACCTAAAGCAATTTTCCTTTGGGTCTGTGCTAGTGACCTTCTTCCTGGAGCAAGTTCTGTTGTTCTAATATCAGCTAACTGAGGTGGATACGCCGATGCCATGAGACCCATGGATGGTACATTTGAGTGAGTTGATGCCCAAGGTTACAGGGGGCCAACACATGTCCTACAAGCCCGCATTCTTCTCATGGCTACGATGGTAGTTGTTCATAGTGGAGGATTGGCCCTACAGTGGTAGTAACTTCTGCAGAGATTCGAATATGCCGCTCCCAAAAGGAGAGGATTTTGATGATGGAGGTAAAAACAAACAACCTTTTAGTTTTTGATGTTTCTACTTTTTTTGAAATATATGTGTTTATAACACTTCGATTTTATGAATGCAGATGTTAGCCCAGAGTGCCCTGCTAGGATGTCCCCAATCACCAAGTGCGTCACTCGGTATTTTCATGTTGCTCCTTATTAGGAGGGGAGAAATAATGAGGAGGATATTGCACAAAATCTCGAAGGTTTAACCCATGATATTAGAGTATGCACGGATGGGTGATGTCCCACGCCAGTACTAGAGGCATATGTTGGGGGTGCCAGATCAGCTCTACCGACTATCGACTCGCATAGTCCGAGCAGCTACATGCTACCATGAGCATCATGCTATTTAGTGCATAGGTCTTAGCATTCCATATTTTTGAGGCCTGCGAGCCACTGATGTATTTTGGATACACATATTATTTTTTGAGGCTTTGATGTATGACAAACATTCTTCACACAGATCTATATATATATATCTATCTATCTATCTATCTATCTATTATATATATATATCCAATATATAATAATATATATATATATATATATATATATATAATAATATATATATATATATATATATATATATATATATAATATATTATATATGTGCTATTTTCCTGCTTACTATGATACAAATGATTTGTTTTTTATTTTTACATGTTTTGCAAATGTCTATCCAACGCATAATTAGCTAATGCATCTCTCAATGTATTCATATGTCTAGGAATATGATGATACATGATGTAATCAGAATTTCTCTCCTATAGATGAATACATATATACATTCTCAATATCTGAGGGTTTCTAATAGAATATTTCCCACTGAGTTGAAGAACGACAAGCTGTGAATCAAGGTTGACAACCAAATACCGGATGCCAAGAGCAATGGCTTCTGACAATAATTTGATAACTGTGCTATACTCATGGATGTTATTAGCTGTTTGACCTATACAAATTACTTGAAGATCAATCAACTCACCATGGGGGTCATAAATGGCCCATGTTGCGGATGATAGGTTTCGAGTACTTCGGCAAGCACCATCAGCGAAATTGATGTGAGGAGACATTGACATCTACAAAGCAGGCAAGAACATGATAAGCAGGAAAGCTTCTTGCAAAACAACACACCAAACCACACTATACAAAAATGAATGATAGACTTATTGTACAAAAGTAACCATGCAAGATGATCTAAGAATAGTAATTTTTGAGAGAGTCCATTCTGGGACTCGGGTAATCAATCAACACAGATGAAAACTGAAGTTTTATGGTTGTCATGACGAGTAAGCATCGACTCAGCCAAATAATAGTGTAGAACTCATATAAGGCTTTGCCCCAATGCCCCCTAGGTGAGCGAGGGTTATGAGTCAGATGACAACCCCATTGCGATAATGGGAAATTGGGAAAATCTTGGGGAGCAAGGAAAATCCTAAATCCATGAGGGGATAAAGGTGCCCTTAGTTGAAAGAGCTTGACAGTGGTAGGAGAAACTGACATGTCAATAGGCAGCGGAGAAAAGAACTTCTCAAGACACATAGATATCACTGTTAGGCCAGAATGAAGCCACGAGGATTGAGAAAACATGTCGAGAGATGAACTTGAAAGAGGATGAGCAGAGGATACCGAAGGTGAGGCCAAAACAATATCCACATAATTGATTTTGGTGAGACTTAACAACATTACCTCACCCCATGTGTCAACAAGATCTAGAGAAGGAATGGTCCAAGGATCAGACTTGACTGAAATCATGTTAACAGAGGCAACATGGGGAGGTGGGAGTGGAAAGATACGCATCAGACCAGGATCTTTAAAGAGTCCGACCCTGACACTCTCATAAGGAGTACCAGTGTGCTTGACATACGAAACATTTCCATCCAAGGAGGAAGAGGCAAAAAAGGACAGTTGGTCAACTGTGACTATTTTCCCTTGATGGGGAAAATGAATCACGCGGAACAAGAAGGAGGCTATAGCATGCATGGCATGGGTCCAACTCTGTCCAAGTAGAATATTATAATTGAGATTAGTGTCTACAATCTCTACCTCGACGTGCATTTTCTTGCCCTCCAAAGTAATGGTAAGGCTGGGTAAGACATTGAATGGTCGTGAATCACGCTCGTCAAAAGCTTCCAAAGTGTTAGGGGATTGGTTCAAAGTAGGAGAACCAATTGCCTTCCAACAAGCAATGAACATGATGTAAGTGGAAGAACCTTCATCAATGATAGTTCTGTGTATGGTTTTCTCATTAATGGTGACGTGAATGAGAAAGGCAATATGATGAGCAAGGCGCGGAATGTGGTTTTCTAGATCGAAACATATAAGATTTGAATTAGCAGGATCAATACCCCCAATAGCCGACAATAATGATTTATGTTGAGACGGACAACTTTGAAGTACCTCAAGGGTAGACATAGCTGATGGTGCCTGAGCCAAATCGTCAACAATATAATAGTGCCAAGTAAAGCAAGAATTGGGATCATACGAGGACTTTCACAACGCACCTCGAGAAGTTGGTCAAACGGCGAAATCAAGGTTAGGTCTCTCTATATGAAGAGGACTAGAACTTGACGGGGCAAAAGGAGAAGGGGCATCTTCTTTTTCTTTCCCTGTTATTGGGGCAGTTTGAAAATCTTTTGATCTAGTAGCCACATTAATGGGCGTAGTCATCATAAACAACTCTGAACCTAAGGAAGCAGATGATTGAGGCTGGTCTAGCATTTGGGTCTATTGGGATGGAAATGGATCTTTTAGGACAGCTGGGGTCCCTTTGAGAAAATGTCTAACTGTGAATCATCTGGAAAAATCCTTAGTATAGTGATCCTCCTCACAAATGAGGGACAAATATTTAGGCTTTTGTTGGGAAGCATCACCGGCAAATGACTTAGGAGGACCCTGTTTTGGGGCATCGACTTTAGCTTTGCCTTTTCCTTTCTTCTTACCTGTTGAGGATTTGTCCATTGTAGTAGACTGAACAACATGGACCTCTAAGGCTTTACTAGGGCCAGGTGGATTCTGAGAGGGATTATTGGAAGCAATGTTTGAGGCCGACTTCTGTTTGGAAGAAGATTTTGCAAGGGCCCGGGATACTGAACCAATTACTCCATCAACAGGAGGTGTAGCCTATGACTTCGATGCCATTGGATCTGATGGCCTCGGAGCATTAGGTAATAACTCATACAAAGTGCCAAACTAAGAGTAAACGAGATCTAAGTATTGGGCACAAGCAATGTCTTGCTCCTCCATAAGAGCAATTGGATCAGCAAATGATTTGGTGAACCATTTGGTCAGTAAATGATCACCAATCTCAAATTTGATCAGGAAACACCTATGTATCCATTCATGAATGTGATCGGAGATTTGGGTCGCTGTATTTTTCTTGAGTGATGTAAGAAAAATAGGTGCAAATTTCATAGCGAACTGGCAATTGAAAATGTGTGAGGAAACCCATGGCTAAAGAGTTGAAGTCATAATAGGTACTTTGAGGGAGATGTACCACTTAGCTACAGTTCCTATGAGAGTTTTTTGGAAAAGACAGAGATGAATAAAATCATCAATGTAAGAATTCAAAGAGCACCATAGGTTATATGTCATCACATGGGCTTGAGGATCTTCCTTTTCTTTCCCATCGCACTTTGGACAATTGCTCAGGATCTTGGATGGGACCAAAGGCCAATAGGGAGAATGAAGAATTGGATCATTCATGAGTCGAGACACATCTGGCAACTCTAGTGTAGCCAAGAATGGAAATTGGGTATTGAAAGGCATGGAGGCTGATAAGCGGGTCTAACTGGAGGAGCCCATCCCTGCTGGTAAGGGTTCTGTCCCCATAATTGAGGGTTATGTCCATAGGGAATTTGATTTTGCCCCCACTGTAGGTTACCTTGGTCGTAGGTAGGATTTTGACCTTGAAAGCCTTGAGATTTTCCAGTTATAGGTTGTTGATGAGAAACATATGGGTTAAAAGGCTATTGAGCCTGTTGACCCTAGACATATGGGTCTTACACCTGTTATCCATGGGCATATGGGTTTTGAACCTGTTGGCCCTAGACATAAGGATTTTGGACATGCCGTCCTTGGACAAGAGGATTTTGAACCTATTGCCCTTGGACATGAGGATTTGGGGCTTGTTGCTACAACACTGAACCTTGACCTTGACCTTGTCCTTGCAAAGGTTGACCTTGTTGATATGTATATAAGGGTTTTTGCTGCCCAGGTTGGCCTTACTATTGCAAGGGCTGACCTTGCAGCTGCAAAAGCTGTCCCTGTGACTGCAGAGGTTGGCCTTGCAAAGACATAGGTTGGGACGTTTGCTGAGCATAATGCATTTGCGGTTGCATGGTTTGCTACAACTGCTGTGAGTGTTGCCCCTATAGATGTTGCAGTGTTCCCTGCTAATGCATCATTAGACCCTACTGCTGCATGGATGACCCTTGCTACAATGAAGGGTGCCCTTGTTGCTATAGAGGTTGTCCTTGCTACTACAAGGGTACTTGGATAGTTTGCAAATTGAAATCTTGAATTTTTTTTAACTATATCTGGCCATAGCCACCAGGAATGGTGGTTGGACCAAGCTGAACGTACTGCCTAGGCTAAAGGACATAAGGTGGATTTACCATTCCTTGGGAACCATATGGAACATAAGGATTTTGGTACTGAACCTGAGCCTCATAAGGCTACTGATACTGAAAATTGCTTGACCCAAACAAACCAATGGGATTTTGGACATATTGGTACTAGACATTGCTTGATCTAGCAGGACCAACAGGGTTTTGAATAACACCAGAAGAAGGTTGGTTCACCCCAACTGTGTGAGCATGCAAGCTACTCACATTGGTTGTGCTCGACACCATAGAGACATTCAGATTCTGCTCCCCAAGTGGTGGCACAGCTTGTGCACTTATTGGAGGGACCGAAGGACTGACACAAGTAGGACTCAAGACCATCGGTTGCACTGGAAGGGTGACTTGGACTGATGAGACAAGAGGGTTCAGAACGATGGGCTGCAGTGGGATTGAAGTAACTGCAGAAATCAACTTCTGTTGGGGGGTCAGATTTGGAATGAATGGACCCATGGTAGTTATCATGCTAGACGCCCAAACAGTATTATGATAAAGCAAAGAGCCACTAGGTGTACCTGATACCAACTATGCTAATGTCACATACGTAGGAGGTAAGATCTGATAAACACTGATGGCAATGCTTTCCATGTAGGGGAAACCTTCCAAAGGAAACTGTTCTTCTTCCTCTTTGATAGTGCGTAGAGTGGAAACCTCTGAGTGACATAGAGAGGAGACTGGAAATTTGTATTCGGGTTCCATGGGTGGAAACAAGCGACAATGAACGACTGAAGATGTTCAAGGGGATAATTCCAAAGGAATACCTAGTTGATCATACAGACTATACGGATGCTGTAGTGATATCACAACAGGGTTGAACAAAGGATCCAGAGGATAAACAACCAATCCAAGCTGACCATTGGGGGTTGGCTAACTCTCAGGAGCCTGGATAGGAGTATCCAGAGATTCTGGACCGATATCAGAAAGTGACCCAGTATCTGAGGGAGGTGGAGGACGAGATGTCAAACATTGAATGGTCAGAACAATTCCAAGTTCAACACCTTGGTCCTTAAGTGACTGTGGTAATTCTGGAGGTGGCTCCTTAGCGAATATTTCAAATGGAGGAGAGGAAGGGGAACTAGGTGAACCAGACAGTTCAGCCACGATGGCTTGGCCTCAAATAATAGGAACACATAGATAAATTTCAAGGCTTTAAATGTGATTTAAAAGGAATACTCATGACTTGGTCTAGAAAAGTCTAATAGGATGTTATGAGATCATGGGCGACAATTTTTAAAGATGCAAAAACAAACTGGTGCTCTTTCATGTTTTAAAAGTCGACAAAGAAGCAAAGGTAACTCTATCACTTTCAATTTGAAGCGAGCTCGAAAGGACAAGTGCTTGGTTGATATTTTAAGCTTAAAGAGTCAAAAAGATCAAATTATTACTCAGGATGATCTTGGTAAAAAGGATTACCAGGTAACCGTGAACTACAGAATACCTCCCGGTGAACCGAGAAGTATGGGCATGGGATCTCCCTGAATGTTGTGTTCAGTGTATCACATTTACAAGGCAGCAGACTTGGCTTCGTATGGATAAAATATTGCAACCTAGTGGGGTCTCCCTTTATATACTCGATGGTACGGGGAGAACAAATCCATACTAGCATTATCTAGTGTCAAAGTGAATGATAGCTACTAGGTTTAAGAACGTCAGAACACGTCTCTAGCCTAGACCTTCTAGATGTGATTGTTAGGTTTCAAATGTGCCTTAGGTTAATTGAGTTCATTTTAAAGTTTATCTTGAATTATGTCTCGGTTTTCAGGCCTTAGCGATGTGACTCAAAAAAATCCTGTATGCAGCTAAATGAGACAAGACTCTTTCAATTCAATGAATTGTTTACACTAGAGAGGGTAGAAAACACAGTCAAATGCAAACAACCAAGCAACTAAAAACAAAATGATTTTTCACTACACTTTTTTGAAAACAAAATAATGAAAAAACTCTTCCCAATTCCTATTTTCCTAACAAGTGCACTCCAAGCAGTCCATTCAAAGGTAAAGAGAATTATTTGTCTTTTCAAATGCAGATGCAACTCTAGTCTTCAATGGTGCTAACTAACGTAACATATTGATGCAACAAACTAGAATTGTATATTTTTCATGAAATGACAAAATGAATTTTTGTAAAACACTTCAATGAAAAAGTTTTTGAGACAATCAATCCCAAAAAGGATGAAAAGTCACAAAAGGAACTTATTCCAAACCGATGATGCAATGACTCTACTAAAAAAAAAGACAAGCAACGTGATTTAAGATGAAAAAGAGACTTTTAAACAATCAAATGAAACTTCTCAAACTTGAATGATGGAGATCAAAGGAATAAGAGGACTTCAAACAAAATTCAAGGAGTAAATTTACCAACAACGTGACTCATTGAGTTCACAATTAGCGGGATGGATGACAAGCTAGATGTCCTAGAGCCACTAACCATCCAAAGACTCAAGAAATCAAGAAAAAGAAGGCAAACCAACAAGCACACAAACCAAGCCAAATCAAGCTTTCCAGTCAAGGAGAATTAGCCTAAAACAAGCTAAGAGGCAGAAATCAAGAGAGCAAGACACACTAGTTGAGATCCAAGGCAAACCCTAATCTCCACCTACAAGCATCAACCTGATTGCCTAATTGACAACAAGCGCCAAAGGGGGGTTGTTGCGACTGTTTCGGTGAAACTCAATCCAATCAGTGCAATTGTTTAAAAAAAAACCACATTAGTTGAGGATTCAAAGGAAAAAATAAAAAATTCTTCACGTAAAAACTAGACTTGCTACTGTAAATTTTAGACTCAGAGTAGTAAACCAGGCAAACAGAGAACACTAGAGGGAAATGGTGATACTAGAAAATTTCACAAAAATCCATGAGATTACAATCAATAAAACAAAAAGATAGTTCCCCAGTGGAGTCACCAATTTGTGATGCAGGTAAATTCTAAGTGTGGACACAAACAATTCCTCTAGCCCAAGAGAGTAGGTCTAGTCACAAACAGACAATCTATGGAATATTTCCTTAGGCTAGAATAAATTAAGAGGGCCTACCTCTTAGAATGTTATTCCACTTGTTGATGATTCTGCTTCCTCACTCCGGCTATCTTTCTTTTCCTTCCTTCACACACTTGAAACAAGCAAACAACAACAAACAAAAAATGTAATAGCATACAATATTGTATTCAGCCTACTTAACAGGTCAAGAAACATTAAGCCATAAACACGTGGGATGGCATTTCATGTAGGAAATCAATTGATAGTTGCATATATATTAGTTCAAGAAGAGATTACAACCGATGTCTTGACATTGATGTTCTCCTTCAACATATCTGGGTTCCCACACTTCTGCTAGCATCTCATGGATAGCCTAGATAATGGTAGTCTCAAGGCTCTTCCCTTTAGTCTTCACAACAATCCAAACTCACAATTCTCGCTTAAACACAAACTAGAAAGCTACAAACTATGGGTTGCTTACTAACTACAAAATCAAAACCTCAGCCAGAACTTAATTATGACTAAAAGATATCACTAACTTTTGCTTGGGAAAAAGAGAGGTTTATATAGCTAGGATGGAGGGGAGATGGTTCCTCTTCTCATGGGAGAAGGTCTTATCTCTTGTATTAGTTCCATCCTAACAGGGGAAAGGAGCCTAAACTAATCTCTTCGATTGCATATGGCCTAACCATTTACCTGACTTCTGTTACAAAGCTTCTAGAGCTGGAAGCTTCGGATCCATATTTAAAAACTTTCCAAAAGAGGATCAATGTGACTGAGAAAGGGTTCAGTCAATACGATCGACACTAAGGATAGTTGTAAACACTACATATCAGCATGAGAAGGACATAGGTCTTTAGCACGAGTCTTTTAAACTAGGATAAATAGAATATTTTTTGGAAATGATGAAAAAGGGAATTGTTCTGCTCATGAAGAGGGACACAATGGGAGTTTCTTCACGATAGGAAAGCATGTAAGGAACACTATAGAGATCCTCCAGGATCATGGATGGGGAGTATAGGGATAGTGCAAAAATGTTCTGTAACAATGACTATACTAGAATGATGTGGGTATATTTCATAAAATGTAAATTTGAAGCATTTGAATATTTTAAGAATCTTAAAGCTCTTGTAGAAAATGAAAAGGATTCCAAAATTAAGTGTTTGAGAATGGATAAAGGAGGAGAATTCACATCAAAATAATTTGATGAATTCTGTAAAGAACATGGAATCAAAAGAGAGTTCTCTACTGCTAGAACACCTAAGAAAAATGTTGTAGTTGAAAGGAGAAACGCACTGTTCAAGTAATGGCTAGAACTATGTTACTAGAAGCTGACTTGTAGCCACATTTTTGGAAGAAGTAGTCGAGACAACAGTTTATACCTTGAATTGAACTCAACTAAGACCAAATAATGAGAAGACTCCTTATTAATTATGGAAAGGAAGACTTGCTTCAGTAAAATATTTCAGGATTTTTGGAAGAAAATGCTTCATAAAGATCAATGATGACTCACCAGGAAAATTTGATTCTTGGGTTGATGAAGGAATATTTCTTGTGTATTATACCAGAAGCAAAGCTTAGAAGTGCTACATTAATCGATTACAGAAAATAGTGGAAAGTATTGATGTGAAGATTGATGAAGGGATTCCGGAAAAGAAAATTGAAGATCATGAAGTTGGCCCCTTTATTGAAGAAAGTGAAGAAGAACTTGAAGAGGAGGGAAAAGATCAAGAAAAACAAAATGAAAAGAAACCATCTCAAACTCCTTCAAAAGTGAGATTCCTCCAAAAACATCACCGGGAAGAGCATATTATTGGAAATGTAGATGAAGGAATACAAACCAGAAGAATGATGACAAGTACACCAAAGAGAAATGATGTTGCTCTCCTATCTATGATAGAACCATAAACGTTTACTCAAGAAAGGATCCAAATTGGGTGGAAGCCATGGAAGAAGAAATGTCTCAAATTGAGAAGAATGAGACATGGGAGTTGGTACCTCGTCCAAAGGATAAAAATAGTATGGAACTAAGTGGATGTTCAAAAAAAAATGAATGAAGATGGACAAATCATCAGAAATAATGAAAGACTTTCCCATAAAGGTTAGTCACAAATTGAAGGAATCGATTTTGAAGAAACCTTTGCACCAGTAGCTTGTATGGAAGCTATAAGGATGTTCTTGGCTTTTTTGTGCTCAAAAGGATTCAAAGTATATCAAATTGATGTTAAATGAGCATTTCTGAATGGGTAACTCAAGGAAGAAGTCTACATGGAGCGACCAGAAAGTTTTGATCTAATAGAAGGAAAAGACTTTGTATGTAAGTTGAAAAATTCATTATACAGTTTGAAACAAGATCCTAGAGCATGGTACACAAGATTGGATCACTATCTACGACAAAAAAAACTTCAAAAATGAGGTAGTAGTAAGTAATATCTACATGAAGATGGATGAGGATAAATTACTAATCACCCTTGTATATGTTGATGATCTGATTTCTACTAGCAATAATGATGAAATGAGCCATGATTTTGCTCAAAATATGTCAAAAGAATTCAAAATGTCAATGATTGGTGAGCTATCCTACTTCCTTGGACTAGTAGTATCGCAATCCACAACAGGTATGTTTATCTTTCAAACAAAATATCTCAAAGACATGCTTAAAAGATATGGAATGGAAGAATGTGCACCTATGAGCACTCTGATGACCACAAACTGCAAATTAAGCAAAGACGATGAATCCCCCTCGGTAGATGCAACTCTTTACAGGTCAATAATTGGAGCTCTCTTATACTTAACTGCTACAAGGCCTGACATTATGCAAGCAGTGGGAATGGCGGGAAGATTTCAATCAACTCCTAAGAATTCTCAGATACTTGAAAGGAATTCCTGACTTTGGTATTTGGTATCCCAAAAGCACAAATACTATAGTGACATATTATACTAATGCTGATTGGGATGGAAGCATGGATGATCATAAAAGCACCAGTGGAAATGCATTTTTATGGGAGATTGCCTGGCAGCTTGGATCAACAAAAAACAATCATCTATATCTCTCTCTACAGTTGACACCGAATAAATAGTTGCAGATGATTGTTGTACACAAATACTATGGATGAAGGAAGCTTTGAAGGATGTCAACATAGAAACTAAAAAACAAATCACCATCTATTGTGATAACACAAGCACTATCAATCTCAGTACAAATCCACTGATACACTCAAAAACCAAACATATACCAATCAAGTATCATTTTCTCCATGAACAGGTGGTTGAACAAAACATCAAGTTGGAATATATCAATACCAAGGAATAGATTCCATATATTTTCACCAAACCTCTTCCTCGAGAATCATTTGAACATCTCCGTCAAAATATGGGTGTTATTGCTCTAGCATCACACTAAACCAATTCTTAAATTCCACATGACAGGGGGATCAGTTTGACAAGGGGATCCATTCGACAAGGGGAGTCCTTATGCATTCCTTTACCATTGATGTCAAAGGGCGAGAGAAGAATAATATTGCCATTAATGACAAAGGGGGAGATTTTTGATCTAGATTTTCATTGATGTAAATATGGAAATATTTTGGATACTAAATAATGATGTGAAGCCAAACAGAGTAGATCCGTGAAGCAATAGGAGAAAGAAGCCAAAGAGGAGAAGCCATCCAGAAGCAAAGAGGAACACATCGATGGAGGAGCATAAAGAGTGTTATCAAAGGAGCTAACCCATTCTAAGAAACAAACCGTGGAAACCTTTTAACAAAAGTCCATAGCGCATCATAGTTAACATATCAATAGTATATTATATTGGCGACTTTATTACAGTGTCACATTGAAAAACCTGTAATTGCAGTACCATTGTGGACCCACTACACCATTGTAATACAACTCAATAGAATATCACATCCATTGCACAAATCAGAAACTATAAATTTTATTATGTAACACCACCCCAAATCCGTCAATTATGATATGTGTATTGTGGACCCGCCGTACCATTACAATACTCCTTAAATAAATATCACATCCATCGCATCAGAAGTTTCATATCATAAGCCTTAAAGGGTTGTCATTGCGTAAAACCCCGATTGCGATATTATTGCGGACCCGAAACAGGTTATGATAACAACCCTCTACAATATCGCATACGTCGCATAATCGCAAGTCCTTTTAAATCTATTAAAACCTTGATTGCAATATAAAGTGCGAACCTGATCACTCCATTATAACACACCCTAAAGAAACATCACATCCATCGTATCAGAACTTTCACAAGACTTAAAGTGATGTAATGTTAAAATACCAATTGTGATATAATATGCGGACTCAACAACTCCATTAGAATACAGCTTCATGTAATATTCCATCCACCTCAACGGGAGTCATATCAGAAGTCTTAAGTATTGACACGTCCAAACTGTCAATTTTGATAAAGGTTGTGGACCCGAGGATTTATTAACGATTGTTTAATATTATATCGCATCTGCTTCGTCAACAATAAGGCAGTCGGCTATGTTATTAGCATGCTTGTAAGAGACCTCCAAAATTTGTGATTACGGGATCTCAGAAAATTGCGATTGTGATTAATAACGTGGCATGTGGGACCTCCATGTGGGCCTTGGATGAATATTAAAAAGTGTAGAATTTTCTCTACAGATTAGCAAGCTCACTGATATCATGTAGAAATTTCACTTGCAAATCAAACTGATATATGCAATTTACTAAAGCATAATACTAGATCTACATCTACCACAAACTTTGTGGAAGCTAATCAACTATGAGAAACATCAAGCATGAACACATATAACTGATAAGAAGGAATCAATCACACACAACACATAATATATCACTGGGGAAAGCACTAGCATAAAACCCCAACTCTGCATTATCAATCAAGTGGAAATCCTCAACAACATACAAAAAGAATAAGCTCAAAAGCTATACTGCTCTCTCTGTACTCTGACAATGAAGATCATAGACTACCTAGGCCTCAATATATAGGCCACAAGTCCTTCAATATCCCATATTACGTATTTCTCTTGGAAATAGATCCTTCTCCATGCAAGGAATACTTACTAGAAATATCCAAGCATTTGATAGTACATTGTCCCTCATCTGATCTCAACTATGTCTCTTCTTGAATTGGCATGCATCAACTATCCATGAGGGAATGCTCAATTATCTGAAATAATAGTTGTCACATGCATGCAAGCATTAACAAAATATATTTCATTATTTTAACAACTTTTTAAAATAATCTAACTGGACTTGACTAAGTTAAACTAAGTCAACTGATTCTCTCATTATAGAACTGAATCTTATCTCCTTTAATCAAGGGATAAATTCCTAAATCAAGGGAGAAAATAATTGCATGATCTCACAAAGACTTCAAGTCTAATTTTCCATAATTAATTAACTCATGGAGATTAATTAATTAATATTTTAAACCGTTGTTAAGACCAAATTTGTTTTTACTTCCTATAGTTAGACCATTGACTGTTAAAAATAGGAATGGACCCAGAAATGCTATTTTTAGAAGATTCTATTTTTAGCAGTTTCACCTCTCACCCAAGGTGGCCAAAATTCTCATTGGTGAAACTGCTATTTTTAGAAGTGTTATTTTTAAGAGTTCTATTTTTAGTGCATTCTAAATTTAACATTTCTTGTTGCACACTTTTCAACACTCCCTCTCAACATTAAAGTCTTCCTCTCGAACTCAATCCTGTAACTCTGGAATGTTATGCATGGAACACATCCACCAAGTCCACTTGCTCTAACATTTCTTGGAACAAAAATCTCTCCCAACTAACCACTCTGTTGGGCTAGAAACATACTCTGATGTTGAAGCTCTACCTGCTGCTGACAAGTGCTCCCTCTTTGACATCTGCGCTACTGTAACATCTCCATGCATCTCACACCATTGCACACCTCTATGTCCCACCTAGCACTGTGCAACACACTTGTGCCTCTCGCATTGCTGCAACTTACATGATATGCGCTATCCTGGGATTCCGTACATTGTAGCTCTCTCTGCCGCTCCATTCACATCTATCTCTACTCAATCAATCAGTTCCTGCTACTCCACATCAGGGCTCTCGTAGCAAGGTCTCATCCAAGAGGTTGGGTACCTCAAGGATCTTGCCCCTCCTCCTTGGGACGATCAATCCACATCACCCCACCTCCTACCTGGAGGTATGGCTACATGAAATCCCTCTGCCCACCTGGCTCG
>APFE030891126.1:60340-78278 GCA_000404065.3 Pinus taeda
GACTTCTTTTGGCGCTGCATGTTGAGAGGTAACATACCCTCCCTCTCAACCACCAATTCTCCATCAGTTGCCTTGCTGCTCAAGGCTTTGCATGCATCTTGAACCTCAAGAACATACAGTTTCTTGACCCGTGAACCAATCTGCTTCACCTATCTAGTGATGTTGTGTCTAAGGAAAACTTTTCCCTTGCTGAAGACTACATCATAGCCTCTGTCTTCTAGCATCATGATTAACACCAAGTTTCTCTTCACTCCTGGTACATACTTGACATCGGTCAAGGTAAGGTGAGCTCCATGCTTCCTCTAAAAAATAATTGTGCCTACACCTGAGACACTATACTTTTCATCATTACCCATTGCTATGAGTATCTGGAGATCTTTCTCCTCCAAAGTACTGAACAAACTCTTGTCACCAGTCATGTGGAAAGAAGCTCCACTATCAAGAAACCAACTACTTCCCACCATGGATGAAACCATGCACGCAAAGAGTGTGAAATCCAACTCAAACTGTGAAACAAGTGCCTCACCTTCAGATCCTTCCCCAGATCCCTTCTTGGATTTCCTCTGTGGACAAGTTGCAGCATAATGGCCCACCTCATGACAACGAAAACATCACACTTTCGATTTGTCAACCTTCTTCCCACCATTAGAAGAACTAGATTTGGAAAGAGAAACCTTCTCCTTCTCCTTCTTTGCCTTACTCACTAAGGCACAGTTCTCCTCATCCTCCATGGATGTAGAACCGTCTCTAGTGCTCCATCAGATCTCCTCCTACATCAAATCTGACCATTGTCTTTCCCAATCTGGTAGTTTCCCCGTTACATTAATCGAGTCCTGGTAGCTATGCTAGCTCTTAGGAAGGCCAAGGAGTGCTAGACTCACCATATCATCATTAGATGTCACGACCCCTACACTTGCAAGCTCATCCTTGCATGTGATGAGCTTGGTCAAATACATAGAGATCATTTCATTCTTTTCACACTTGATCTTTCGAAGTTTATCCTTCAGTGCTAGCTTCCTCTGATCACTACTATTCTGATATAAATTTTTCAATGTTTTCCACATTGCAAACGGAGTCTCCTTCCCATGGAGGCTCAAGACAATGTGATCTTGCACTCCCTCCAAGAGAATTCTCCTAGCTCTAGCCACACACTTCTTCCATTCCGCCAGTTAAGTAGCATTAGTAGGCTTAGGGACTTCTTGATCAATGAAGTCCTTAAGGCCGTTATCTTCCAATACTACCTCCATGCGATCCTTCCAAGCTATATAGTTTGAGCTACCATCAAGGGTATACTCAAACCATAGAACGCCATCAGTGAAATAGATGTGATAGGAACTTGAGATCAATATCCTGAATAATAAACTTTGAATTCCTTCTTGTATATTGTTCTTCCTTGATCACCTGTGCTCTGATACCATGTAGAATTTTCTCTACAAATCAGCTAGCTCACTGATATCATGTAGAAATTTCACCTGCAGATCAAACTGATATATGCAATGTACTAAAGCATAATACTAGATCTACATCTACCATAAACTTTGCAGAAGCTAATCAACCATGAGCAACATCAAGCATGAACACCTATAACTGATATGAAGGAATCAATCACACATAATACATAATATATCACTAGGGAAAGCACTAGCATAAAACCCCAACTCTATATTATCAATCATGTGGAAATCCTCAACAACATACAAAAAGAATTAGCTCAAAAGCTATCCTCCTCTCTTTGTACTCTGATGATGAAGATCATGGACTACCTAGGCCTCAATATATAGGCCGCAAGTCCTCCAATCTCCTATATTATTTATTTCTCTTGGAAATAGATCCTTCTCCATGCAAGGAATACTTACTAGAAATATTCAAGAATTTGATAGTACACAGTCCCTCATCTAATCTCAACTGGGTCTCTGTCTGAACTGACATGCATCAGTTATCCATGAGGGAATGCTCAGTTGTCTGAAATAATAGTTGTCACATGCATGCAAGCATTAACAAACTATATTTCATTATTTTAACAACTTATTAAAATAATCTAACTGGACTTGACTAAGTTAAACTAAGTAAACTGATTCTCTCATTATAGAACTGAACCTTATCTCCTTTAATCAAGGGATAAATTCCTAAATCAAGGGAGATAATAATTGCATGATCTCACAAAGACTTCAAGTTTATTTTTCCATAATTAATTAACTCATGGAGATTAATTAATTAATATTTTAAACTGCTATTAAGACCAAATTCTTTTTTACTTCCTATAGTTAGACCAGGGACTGCTAAAAATAGGAAGGGACACATAAATGCTATTTTTAGAAGATTCTATTTTTAGCAGTTTCACCTCTCACCCAAAGTGGACAAAATGCTCATTGGCCAAACTGCTATTTTTAGGAGTTCTATTTTTAGTACATTCTAAATTTAGCATTTCTTGTTGCACATTTTTCAGCAAAAAGGGCCTTTTTGATATATTGTAGTAAGAAACCTTCGAAAGTTGCGATTGCGATTAGCAGTAATGTAGCATATGGGGACCGCTAGACTTCTATTATAATATGGTTATAGCCTCTCTAGTTTCTCTGATAATAAACAAGTCGACCTCCCTCCAATAAATGTGTCTCTAAGTTATTGGTGAAACTCGTATAAAAATGAGTTAAAACGCTTCACTTTTAGGCATCGATCTGGGTCTCGGACACAGAGAGAAATTAAAACGTTCACAAGTCATGAACTTGCAAAGATAGAGGAAGCCAAAGGTCAAGAAGATGAAGGTCTAGAAGAAGATGAAGGTGTAGAAGAAACCGATGACAGAGCAAAGAAGGAAGCAAAAGACAGAGCAGGACAACAATCTTTTGACCTAATTCATCTTGGAAGGTTTGGACCTGAAGTGACACCATATTGCAAAAAACAATCTGTTGCAAAGACTACAAGGACATTATTTGGTAAAGAAGCCATTAGAAGCAGTATAATACAATCAAACATTTATTGATAGACTAAATATATAGGGTCAGAGACCTTGGAGTTGGTGCCTCATAATTGGAAGGATTGGGGTCCTTGGAGTTGGTGCTTGGCAAAATTCATCAGATATTGTATTCAATCTTTTTCTATATTTAATAAAATAATTTATTTGATTAAAATTATAAAGAATCTAAACTGGTAATAAGAACAATTGAAAAGAAATATTGATTCACCCCCTCTCAGTGTTTCCAACATCTTGGACCCGACAGTGAACCACTTCTAGCTAGTTACCACTCATTATCTGGTATCTTTTCTAGTGCAACATACAGTCCATAGAGTTATCCCATGTCATCTTCTTCCAAAATTCCATTTAGATCTTCTTTCATGAGTTTTACATAGTATGTTCCTCTTCCTCCCTCTCAACCTTCAGTAGAGTAGCAATTTGATCCTTATGTTAGTGGGTATGGACACCTACAACAATCTAATCCACCTCATATGGGGAACCCTCCTCTTCAGGGGGGAATTTTCCTCCGTATTTACCTCCTCCTCCAGTAAGGGGGAAACCTATTATAGGAATGTTTTGATCTCTCCATCGAGTACCACAAAGTAGTGTTCAACCTCATTCAAGTCCCCCATATCTAGGAATTGTTATCAATTCTTGGCAACCTACATTGCCTATACAACCTATCTCAATTGTGAATCAAATTCAAACCTCTCAACCTGTTCAAGCTCAAGTTCATATAAGTCAAACTTTGTAGGTTGCACCTTTAACTCAACCTCTTCCACCAGTGTCTAGGGTTTCCCAAGTCCCACTTACCCATCCTCTTCAAGGTTTCTTACAACCTCCACCACTTGGTCAGGCTGTCCCTCAAATTCAAATAGGTCAACTTGTATATGGCATGGTACAGACACAACCAATCCCACCTTACATCGAGATGATGAAAAATCCCACAAGGAAACCATATCAAGGTATTCCTCAAGTGCCTTACCAAGGTTAACAAATGAAAACCAATCCATTTCCACCTTTGCAAGGTTATCTTGGAACTGGAAAACAAGGTTATCCTGAAATTGGGCAACAAGCTTATGTTTACCCAAGTTATCAAAATCATCCCTATCCAGGAGCACAAATACCTCTTGCTCAAGCCATCCCATTCAGCCCAGGATACTATCAACCATACTTTAATTGATAGTCACCATTTATCTAAACCCTTGAATTTCTAGATCTAACCAAGCTTACAAATGATCCCATTTGGCAGTCTCCCTGATGGTCGATTGTTCCTATGAAATTTCCTAGTGATATCCAAAAGTTCAATGGAAATTTAGGAGAATACTCATCTACACATGTTATGATGTATAATTTAAGGTGTTCTTCTAGATCTTTAAATAATTACTCTATTTGATTGCATATTTTCCAATGAATACTTATTGGTACGATAGTAAAGTGGTATATTGAATTACCATGAGATTTGTTCGACAATTTTAGCACCCTTTCAACAACATTCTTAATTCATTTTTAGTTTCCCATTTGCTATGAGACCAGAACTGAACTTTTTAATTCCTTCAAACAATTTGACTCCTCTCATATTTCTAATCATATTCATGAGTGGCGACATCATCATCATTTAGTAAAAACCTTTGTCCCTGGCCAATTATTAGTTGAATGTTTTATTAAGTATCTGTTACCTTCCATAATAGAAGACATTGCTAAAGGCAAAGTTGTGACTGAAGAGCAAGTAGTTCCTCATGCCCAATATCTGGATCTTATTTATACTCAATCTGGTACACTCTACAATAAAATACCAAATTCTCTATAAGATTTGAATATTGTTCCACAACCTATCGGTAAAGAATCATACCACCGATGGCATGATTAGTTCTTCTAGCCATCACTCAATGTGTAAACTATCTGGTTGAACTCATCCTATGGCTCCCCAAAATACATCCTCTACAACTCCCATGGCTTCTTATTTTGAGATCAATATCATCTAATCCATGAAAGGAAAATCTTAGAAACCAGGAAGTAAGAATAAAGGAAAAGATAAAAGGAAGAAAGACAATCCTCTGTAAGATTAAACAAATAACCAGTCTTTTGAAGAAAAGTTTAAACCTCATTATCCTTGCTTAATATGTAATGAGGAGCATTTATTTGCAATTTTCCACATCGAGTGGAATTATATCAATTTATTAAATAATCTACCATGCCTACTGTGTTGACAGATCAATTTGCTTAGGATCTCGCTTCCTCTTCTTCGGTTATGACACATTTCTCCACTAAGCCAGAGAATAAAGTTATGGTGGCATTGAGGAATACGGACTATCATAATTCGAATCCCTTGACTAGTCAAGCTACTAATCAGCCTGGTAGTTCTACCTCATTTGCTTTGGATCCTACTCCAAATATGGTTCCTACTAAATTAACAATTAAACCTCCTAAGGGCATTATTCATAAATCTACATTCAAACTTCATTTGAGAGCTACACAAATTATAATATAGTTGAGGATATGTCTCAAGCTCCTTCAACTATGTCAACTCTCGAGGTGTTGCAAAATTGGCCCACTGAAGAGAAGGATTTACTTTCTGTGATTGGAGCTATTGATCCTTTGGATTTTAACCTCTTAGTTTTTAATAATGAGACTCATCCACCCAAACTTTTAGCACAATTATCTTTCATGATTTAGGTTATTGTGTGAAGTAATACTATCCATCGAACCATTGTGGATGAAGGAGCTTCCACCAGCATCATGTCACTTTCTTATTGGAAGGCCATTGGCTCTCCTCAACTCAATCAGTCACCAACTACTCTAAAGGCCTTTGATCGAAGAGGCTTCAATCTTTATTGAATTTTGAGTTCATTAGAAATTGAATTAGGTGGAAATATGATGTTAGTATAAGTCAAAGTTATTGACAAATCGTTATATTATAGCCTTCTACTACGTTGTACATGGGTTTAGAATGATAGATTTCCTTCACCACGGTGGCATAGTGGCCATTGATCAACTCACCTTCTTTGCCAATAATTCTCAAGTTGCTAGAAACATCCCTCTTTCGGGAGAAACCCCACATCCATATCACCATGTAGGGGTGGGAATTCTTAAGAATTCTTCTCTTATGGGAACTTTTTCCTTTCCCCCTCCTCTTCTTGATCCGCTTCTTGATAACTCGAAAGGGTTGCCTACGTTAACATGATATATTCATATAATACTCCATCTACTAATTGGATAGTACCACATGCATCTAATATTGATACCTTTGGTTACACATGTCACTGAGCCCTATTGAGCTTGAATACAAAGCCATATATTCGGCCTATTCAACACACTCTAATTTTTTTCTCTTTGATCAATTAGGTCAAACATTTATTAGATTATGGTACATTCTCTACTGATGAAAGGATCATGGAGATCATGATATCAAATGATGCACCATGGGATGAGAATTGTCATTGTTCCTCCTTTCCAAATTCCTTCAAGGATAATATTGGTAATATCTATTCAGAAAATGTCTTTTAGATATATGTGAATTATGTATCCATCCACGATATTTATTTTGAGAAGAATTTGTCTAACATTGAAGAAATTATCCCTCTCAATATTTCGATCAAGCCCAAAATTGTCGATAACATACATATTGGTGAATCTTTCTCTCCCGATGAGATCAAGACCTATAAATCCTTTTTATAGGAATTTCAAGACATTATTTCCTGGTCATTTGAAGAGATGCCAAGTATATATCCAAACATTGTTGTGTAAGAAATCATAACATATCCTGATGTTAGGCCAGTTCAGCAGTGCCTACATTTGGTCCATCCAAAGAAGACTACTGCTATTAAAGTTGAAGTTGAAAAACTTCTCCATGCTGGTTTCATCTGCTCAGTACCTTTCACTAATTGGGTGTCAAACATTGTTCCTATCATGAAGAAACAAGGAAAAAATACCATTGTGTTTCGATTTCCAATACATAAATCTTGCTTGTCCAAAGGACAATTATCCTACTCTGTTTATTGACTAAATTATTGATGATTGTGCTGGGAGTGAAATATTTTTGTTTATGTATGGTTTTTCTCACTATAATCAGATCAACATTCTCCCATCAAACCAATATAAAACCACATTTATTTTTCCATGGGTGATCAAGTGCTCAAAAAATAGTTGAAAATTCAAAGTTGTCAAATTGGTGTGGAATTTGGACAAAAACATAGTGCTTGTCATCTTGAATCTGGCACAACTCATTTCGCATGAAACAGACATTGTATTCTCCAAGAATCATGTTTTGTTCACTTTCTCAAATAGGCGCATTTAAAAAAAACAAATTTGACAGCCCAGTCAGTAGTCTGTACTACTGACATGGTGCTGACTGGGAAGTTGTATGTGACAGGTTGAATAGTCAACATCTTCGATGAATTGTATTGTGCCAAATGATACATTTTCATTGATTCAGTTTTGGTGATTTTTGATTGGTTGGATTAGTGGGCAACCACGGGCTGACACGTGGCCCAGTCGAAGGCTACCACATGGTAGCCCGGGGGCCACCAAAAATTATGGGTCAAGTTCAGGTAGAGGAAGTGGGGGTTGAACCCGCGACCAATAACAACCGAGCAAAGCCTTTTTCCAATACATTATACGGATGTTTCTTAACATATATGGTTTGTATTTTATATTTAAATTGTATGACCGCACCAATCGAGGGGAGGGGCCAGCCCACAAGGGTCGACCCTTATTCGCACAACCACATAATACCACCAACGAAAGGGGAATGGCAGCCCAACCGGCGAGGGTGGGTCGTTGGCCTTAGCCCCGGCAACATGGCTCCCATATGGCCACATTTTTCAGATATAAGGTGTTAGAGGACATTTAACACGTTTGACAAATTCGCCCAAAATTCGGTGAAATTTTTTCTCCAGTAGCCCGTTTTGGGGAAAATGTGTAGGATGGTGCTAGATTTTGGGGAATTTGTGGTGTGATTAACAAAAGATTGGGAAAGGCCATTACTTCTTCAATTTTTGACCAAATCAGGAGCATAAAATGGCTAAATAGGCATTTTTGGGCATTCTAGACGCATTGAAACAGGTTTCAGAGCTTTCTGAGCATTGTAAATAGATGTATTCACATTTTTTAGCATAATAGAGAGGGCCAAGTGATTGGAAGCTGGACCAAGGAGACGTAGCCCAAGAGGGGTGAAACACTTCATCATGTGTTGTTGTGATACTTTATATGGTGATGTTTATGTTTGTTATATGTTGTTATTCAGTCATTTTTTTATGCTAATTTGCACCTAAAAATTACATAAAATCACTCAAAAACTCATGTTTAAACTTGCAAATAATTTCATAAATCCTCAAGGCCATTTAATATATTCCAAAAAGGAATTTTAGCATAACAAAACTAATTTTCCCAATCAGATCAAGTTTGGTATCAGAGCTCTTGGTCTTATTTGTGTAAGAAGGAATTAACTATTTGCAAGTGAATGTCATGCTTACAAGGTTGAAACTTAAGAGAGTACAAGGGAAGCTAGTTGAAAGCCCTAAATTTGGGTCAAGGGGAAGGAGGACAAGGTTTCCGCAATCTCCACAACTAGTTCTTCCTCAAGTTGTAGTTGAGACTCGAGTGAGCATGTCTCATGAAGGAGAACCTAAATACATGACAAAGGATGATAAGGTCTTCAAGACGACTTTCTTTGATATGACAAAGATGGTGAAGGTCCTCTATGAAGAGAGGAATACTAGACTGCAAGGTGAAAGCTCCAAACCTCCCAAAGGAGAAGGTTCTTCCAGAGGAGGAGGTAATGGAAATGGAGGTAAGCCTCCACCCTCTCCACCATCTTCTTCATCTTATTCTTCAAAGGCATCTTCACCCTCTTCCACTAACACAACCCTTACTCATACTCATCAACATACCTCAAAAGGAACTAGTAAATCACCCTTATTAAAACTTGATGTTAAATTTGAACTGCTTATGTATAATGGTGAAGTGAATGCAGAAAATATTAACAATTGGGTTCATCAGTTGGAGGTCTATTGCAAAATTCAAAACCTTTAAGAGGGTGACATAAATATTCAATTAGCTTCCTTGAGGCTAGACGATGCAGCATGAGTATGGTGTGAATCAAAGACAGAAGAAGAGATTAAAAAAATTGTAAGATCTCAATTTCTTGGTCTAATTTCATTGTTGCAATTACAATACAATTCTACCCTCTAGCTTATATGAAGAAAGTCATCATGAATTGGTAGAACTTTACACAACTTAAAGGTCAAAACGTGCAATATTACACCCAAGAATTCAGGAAAAGGTCTCTAATGTTAGGTGTAGATTTGCAATCACAAGACACATTGTTGAAGTACATAGGAGGTTTACACAGTTACCTTAGGAATACTATCCTTATGTTTAATCCCAATAATCTAGATGAGGTGTGTGTGCAAGCCACTCATCTTGGGGCAAGAGGAAAAATACACTAGAAGAGGGTAGTAAAAAACCATTTAAGGGAAAAGAAAAAGAAAAGGGTTTCGAAGGAAATAAAAATGTGTCCATTAAAAAGGAAGGAGAGAAAACAATATGTAAACATTGTTCCAAAGAGGGTCACGATGAAGCTCATTGTTGGAAGCTTCATCTAGAGATGAGGCCTAAGAAATTCAACAATAAAGCAACAAAAAAGACAACTGGAATCATTCAAGAGGATTTTGGATCTGATTCGAGTGATGAAACTAAAATTACAACCATGAGTATAAAAGGAAAAGAATCAATTGCTAGCACTAGTATATCAAATTGTTACACTAGTACTCCAAATGAAGAAACGAGGATTGAATTATTTCATGTGAGGGTAATCTCAAAACATACAAAAATAGACACACTATTTGATAGTGGGTCTCAAGCCAACTTGATATCTGATGATTTAGTCAAGAAACTTATCCTTGAAACCATTTTACATCCCAAGCCATATCCATTGGGTTGGATATGAAAGGAGACAAACTTACAAGTTCCAAGAAAATGTATTCTTCTATTTTCAATCACAACAAACTTCATTGAAGAAGTTGAATTAGATGTTGTATAGCTTGATATTTCAGGAATTGTTTTGGGTAGTCCTTACATCTATGATAGAAAACAAATCTTTTATCATCATGAAAATGAGTACCACTTGTTCAAATATGGTGTGGAGTATATTGTGAGAGCTCATTGCAAGAAAATAAATCCTTCATTAGTTAATATAGGGAAAATTAAAAGATTATTGAATTCAAGCAAGATTTTAGTGCTTCTTATGTTCAAACCCTATGTTCATGTTGATTATGAAGCGTTTGATGGTTATAATTCAAAATTGCAAACTAATTTGGTTAATGCAGTTAACCATGATGATGAGGTGTTTTAGAAAGCAAAGGTATTCCTCCCAAGAGGAGAATCCAACATGAAATACCATTACATCAAAAGTGTCTTCTTCCTAACATTGAAATGCACCAGATGTGAAGAAGGGAAAGTGCAGAAATAAAAAATAAAATCCAAGGGTTGTTGAACAAAAGGTTCATCTTGCCATCTCCTTCATCATGTGGTGCACCTATTGTTTTGGTGCCCAAGAAGAATGGAGATAATTTCATTAAATGGGACTCAAGAAGTGGCTATCATCAAATTAGGGTTTTTGAAGAAAACATATGGAAGACGAAATTCAAAACCAAGCAAGGTTTGTTTAAATGCCTTGTTATGCTTTTTGGTATTTTCCAGGCTCCTGATACTTTCATGCATATGAAGAAAGATGTATTGAAGCCATTATTAGACATGATAGTCTACTTGGATGACATTTTCATTTTCAGAAAATTTCATTATGAACATGTCATGTGTGAGAAAAAAAATACTTGATGTCGTATGTCAAGAACATTTGTTATTGAAGATGTCAAAGTATATGCTGGATAAATATTCTTTGATGTATTTGGGCCATAATATTGGAGAAGGTGAGCTAAAGTTAGACCTCTCCAATATTGATTCCATTAGGGATTGGTCAATGCTCAAGATAGTCATTTCGATAAGATCTTTTTTGGGAGCAGCCCAATGTTCGAGGAAATTTTTTGTTAAATTTTCTTCTATTGTAGCTCATTTGCATTTTTTGGCAATTGTGCAAAAGGTCTTCCAGTGGGGGTGCAAACAACAAGAGGCATTTGATGATTTGAAAGAAAAGATCAGTTTAGCCTTTATACTTTCTCTTCTAGGCTTGAAAAATTCATTTGAGTTTCAGGTTGATGTATGCGACTATGCCATGGGTGCAATGATTATGCAATATGGTAAGCCAATTTCATTTCATTCAGAAATTTTCAATGGTGCAGTGTTTCAGTTGCAGCATCAAGGAACTTTCATTAGATGGGTTTTCTTCTACTAATCCACTTGGGAAAAAGGAATAAGAAAGGTATAAGAGACAAGTTTGTTGATGTAGTTTCTAGGCCTATTGTTTGTATAACTACTTCCCTAAAGAATAATTTTGTTTTACATGAAAGTTATGATCAGTAAAATACATACTTTCGAGATGTACATTCAAGCTTGAGTCAAGGGAATAAAGTAGAGGAATTTGTTTACCATTTGAATCATAATGTGTTGTATCATCTTGGTAAGAAGGATGTTGATATTGATGGTAACATGGACAAAGCCAAGGAATTCATTTAATGACTCCAAATGGTACATCAAACAATACAAGATCAACTTGAAAAGAGAAAAGGAAAGTACAAAGCAAGAAATGAAAAGCATCGTGTAGATCACAAGTTCCAAGTCGGTGAAGAAGTTTGGCTTCAAATTAGAAAAGAGAGCCTCCAAGGAGAAGGTAAAAAGATAAAACCAATTAGATATGGTACATTCAAAATTTTAAAAAAGATTGGTAACAATGCCCTCAGGTTGGGTTTTCCTTCATATATGAAAATTTATGTTGTTGTTAATGTTGCAAAATTAAGGTTGTATGAGCCTCCTTTGATTGAATATCAAGGAGAAAATGTCCAAATTCCTTCCATTGACAAATTTTCTCCTAAATACCTTGATGAAGTACAACAAGACCCCATTCTTAACGGAAGAACAATGTCTTCAAAGTGAGGGAATGTGGATTACCTTTGAGTGGGGCTCCACAGAACAAATCCTTCAAAGTCGAAATGGATTGAGATTAGAAAGGTGAGGGAATTGTACCCTCACCTATTGGACAACTAAAAGTGATATTTTGGGGTCCAAAAGGCTTCCAGTGGGGAGGAATGATTAGGTGCTTAAAAAATAGCTCAAAATTCAAGTTGTCAGATGATCCGAATTTGATCCTTAAATATTCTTTAAGTTTTCATGACTGTTTCAAATTATGTCAAACTTCAAAGTCTTATGGATATCGAGCTTATCAAAAACAACCTCTAAACAATCGCAATTTGTGGTCAGCATGAAACAACGAGGACCCTTGGTCAAAGTGTGCAGACCGTTGGCCCATGGTGACTGCGTGCTGGCACAAATTGACAAACAGGAGGTCAAATCCAAAAACAAAGGCAGTTTCTGATACACGACTAGCGCTGTTATCACTCAGATTTTCCCAGAGGTTGTAAGAATGGGAAAAGGGTCCGAGGTAACCACAAACCAATCTTTTAGATACAGAATCTAGCCAATCTATATCCAGAGAGGGCTCTCTCTTTAAGTTTTAGCTTTGTTTTATAAGGTTTTAGGCTAGTTATTAAAGCTTGGGGTTTTGTTTGAATTTGTTGGTGAAGTTCAATAGAAAAGGGGTAGAACTGAAGAGTTTAGTCCATTGGGCTAATGGAGTCAGGGAAAATGGCTCAACTGGATTTTGGTTTTCAATAAAGGATGGTTTCATAGGGCAAGATAGCTGAACAAGGAGCAAATAGAGACTTAAAAAGATGGGATGAGCTTAAAGGGTTAATGGGCAACTAAGAATCCTTCAACATACTTTAAGAGAGTAGAACATGACTAACCATCAATAAAGAGCAATTAAGAATTCTTTACTAAATGATTAATATGAATAAACTAGAAAACAGGAGCAACTAAGAATTTACTGTTTATACTAGTTCAGAAGAAAATATTGAGAACAAAAACGATTGAAGACAGATTGCACTGAAGCACTTTCTGAATTATTCTTTTTCGTTTAATGTTAAGATATGAAACATAGTGAATATAATAAACATATGTTAAGATATTTGCCTAATGTCCAACACATGAATCCTGAGAAAAGTCCTTTACATCAATCTTTCATCTAGCCAGCCATGAAAAATTTGTCCAACAACACTTTTTATTCCAAAATATCAGTTTTACAGCAATGTCAAAGAATCCACCCTCAATCATTCGAATGGGGGTGTCTTTATACAAGAAGTTTTACAATGAAATATCTCTTAACAAAATAGAGATATAAACTGAGATGACTAATCAAATCTTTCAAGAAAATAGGGCTAGAAGACCTCGTAGATGACAGATAAGGCAACCGAATTGTTTGTTATCCCTATTCTTGAGAATGTGCTAGAGTTAGGCCCTATGATTTGGCCTTCTACTGTTCTTGGTGTAATCATGTGCTGGTTGCTCTGTTTTGACCTTTCTACTGATACACTTTACCTGTTGATATCTTTTCATCCTCTTTACCCTCATTGACTGTAGGAAAAACCAAAATTTTATCTTTTACCACAAATGAATAACAACATTTCGAGCATTTCTTCCCACCATTTTGGCTGTGGTATTCTAGTTTTCTGAAGCTTTCTGAGGGTTTAATCTATTTCATTATATTTGAAGAATGTGAGTTGAATTGGAAACAAGTGTTTCAGTTCATGCTCGACATAAACTAAGTTCTCTAGGCTGTCATAGAGAACTCGGCCTGTGGGGAGTGCTTTTATTCCTGAGGAACTTGTTAATGAACTTGCTTGATTACGTGCATATTAACTTATCTACATAATCTCTCTACTTCATTAATCTATCATTAATCACTAAAGGACTTGGCAGACCTTTATTTTGCAAAATAGCGAACTTCTCCATGAAGGCATTAATCTCCATCTGCATGTCATGACATCTTCTTTCTAAATTCTGCATTAAAGTTTTCTTAGTTAATACCCTCTTGATTTCCAAAATGGTTTTTGTTCTATCTGTGATGCCCAGTTCTTCTAGCTGTTCTCTATTCCTGGTGTTCAAAAAATGTATGAGCCTGCTGGCTTCCTCTGGCATTTGTCGTAGTTGTGCCTTTGTCTTTTGAATTTCTTCTAGCGCTGTCTTCACTAGATCAATCTGCTCAAAAATCACTTTGATGGAAGGCCAAACATCATTTATGGATTGAGTGATGTTAGCCCAAAGATTTTTTTTGATCTCTGCCAGAGGTTTCTCAAAAGATAGATCTTTTTCTAATGTTTTTACCTTATTCTCCAATGCTTTAATTTCTCTTGTTTTTTCTACAACATTTATTTTTGAGAGATCATAGTTTCATTCCATCTTTGCAAGCTATTCTTTTACCTGTTTTAGCTCTAAAACTTGTAATTTCATGTCCTCCATCGATTTTATTAATTCTTCTATGTTCAAGTTGGTAGTGTTGCCCTATGCTGTCCTTGCTATTGCTGTTGTTCCTGCCCCTGTGACCACCTCTATTGTTGTTGGTGGAATATTTGGTGCTAATGTGGTTCCAAGTGTAGAGGGTACTGCTATTGTGACTACTGGTATTACTTGAGGAGGCTGGGAGGTCGACTCTCCCTGCTTTTCCTTCAGTGCCCTTTCCAGTTCCCATTCAGTCTCATTCAATCTTTCATTTAGCTTTAAAAGTAGATCCATCAATTCTTCTTCGGATTTTTGCTTTATAATTTCTGCAGTTTGTGGATGTCTTGTGGGAGGCAGCTTCAGCTGTTTCCTCAAGGCAGCAATATCTTGATCTTACTTTTTGATCAATGCCTCTATACCCTTCACATATTTGGGATTATGTCCCAATCCAATAATGATTTCTTCTAGAGACTTTATCCTGTTATCTTTGGCCAAAGAGGAGGCTTTTTCTAAGTGTAGTTGAGTTGTAGTGTTATCCAAGGAATTTTGCAATCAATGAGCCATCATTGCCTTACTAGCCAAGGTCGAGTAGACCATCTCTCCAGTTTGTTTGTGCAATTCAATCTAGTCCATGGGATGAATATCTTTTTCCATGACCTCCAAAATTGTTCTGATGTAATCTGCTGCTGACTTAGGTTGTTGCACTTTAGGCTTAAAGTAGTTCATTATCATTTTTCCCTCTTTAATGTCATAGGCTAACATTAATCTCTGTTGATTTGTGGAGGCCATTTTCAAATATTGATTATAAATTTGGAGTCTCAATGGATCATTTCTTGCTTTGATTTCTGTGAATGATTTCTTGATATCTATGACATCTTTCATTGGTGGTTTGAAAGATGATACTTCTACACTTTGTTGTTGTTCTGGCTCTTCTCTTTGTGTGCTAGTTGATGTCCCTCCCTCTAGAGAAGTGTGCTGACTAGTGATTCCTTCTCTCCTTTGACTGTCTGTAGTCTCTTCCACAAATTCTTCCTCTGAAAGGGGATTTAACCTTTGCCTTTTTGTTCCAAGCTGCTCTGAAGGTTCACTAGCAGGGGTAGCTACTTCCCTGTCTCTCTTTTTACTCTTTATCTCATTTAGAGGGGTCTGCAAGCTTGGTGGTCCTTCTACATTAGTATGAGTTGGACGAGTTAGCGTTTGGACCTATTCTTTGGAGGTTTCAGGTTGCTAAGACATTGTGACCTAAAAGTTGGTTTCTAGTTCTTTATCTTTTGATGACCCTATAACTAGTGTGCTGGTTTCCTATGGAGGCTGCTGAGAGGTTTCAACAGTGGATGCACGAATTCCTAACCTTTGAGATAGCTCGAATGGTACCTACCCAAAAGAATCTAGGTCAAGGGTTTTCTCAAGATTCCTCATAGTATTCTCAAAATTGACCTGTTCATTATCATTTTCTATTAAGGTCCCTTCTACCTAATCATCCATGTTTGCAAACTACTCAATCTCTGGAATCCTATGATGAATGTATGGAGACGACCTATTCTTCATTCTGATATCACATATAAAATTGTTAGGGTCATACGGTACCCACACAAAACTCTTTTGTAATCTAAGGTGATCTTCTAAAATTATTTCAGCTTCTTTCCATGCATCTCTAGTGTTGTAGATAAAAGGGCCTAGTTGATTCTTAATTTTAAGTTGAGCTTTCTTCTTGGCATTACAAAAGTGGACTAAATTTTCATTTATCAGCTGCCTAAAATATTCCAATGCAAATGGTCTCATTGAAACATACTTTGGCAGTTTGAAAGGGTAGAGCTGTTGAGGGAACTGCTCCCCTAGGGCTTTTGGGTGGAAACCCTAGTAGACTGAAAGTTGTCTAAACAGAGAAACACACGTTCACATAGCCATTATGCTATGATAAGCAAATTCTATAGTAAGAGGGGCATACCTCAGGTCCTACATTCAAGAAGTTCCTCAAGGGTCCAAACCCTTCTTCAAGTCCCTTTCGCTCCTTTGTCCTTTAAAACAACCAATTCCAAAGAATACAACAGTATATGGACAAAGACTTATAAAGAAATCATCTTCATGTTATAAAAGAAGGTAGTTAGTTATGAAATTTAAAAAACCATTCACATATGAATTCACACATGAACATCATAAACATAAAGAAGAAGCATATCGGGAACCAAGACGTGTTTCTTTATTATAGACAAATAGAATGTACAAAAGGAGTAATATCACCTAAGTAACCTTTCGCAGGCTCAAAGCAAAGCTTCCTTCCGGATCTGTCCAACCTGAAGCCTTTAGCATATCTCCTTCCAAGACTCACTCCATGATGCCATAACTAGTGGATGAACATCAACACACAAGGAAACAAGGGTTTCCTGTACAGATGGGGGAAGTGCAGAAGGCACAAGGGTCTTTAGACCTGGTCAGGGGAAAAATTTTAGTATAATAACCTTTCTCTCTCTTCTCTCCTCCCTTAGGCCTTCCCTTTGAGGTCTTTTTATACCTCTCCCAAAGTAGTTTTTTAGTTGGGAGTTGGTTGGGAATAGTTGGGCCACGGGAACTAACAAGTGATCAGCAGGTAAAACCCGCGAACTCCGCCCGAAAATAAGGAGTTTTATATTTTTTTAAGTGTTTTAATACATATACGTGGGTTGGGTATATGCCTACCTGCGTATACACACATTTAACTCAGGGCAATGTCGCGTACAAGGAATAAAACAATGTTTTTTAAATTTGAGACCAGGTCTGGAAGGAGGGGTTGCCCTAGGCCATGAGTGCAACATCACAAACCATAATAGTGAGATTTGGAGCTATAACAGATGCCCCCTAATATATGAGGTCATAAGGGGTACATGATGGCCTAAATGTATTAAGCAAGTACATGGAAAGGAAATCTTCCAAAAACAGAGGAGTACTTCACCAGAATTCAGCCTGCCAAGCCACAAAAGGAGATCAGAAAGAAACACCGTCTGAGATAGGTATACCCATGCTTAGAGAAAGCAAAGCATGTCTGCATATCAAGTACAAGTGGGTCCACTAAGTATACAAGTATAAATGACTAGAAAATACATAATGGATCATCTGATCATGATCGAACAAGTACATGTCTGAATATCACATATAAAACTGTCAATGATGCTGAAAGATACAACGGATCACTAATATCAAATACTGATCCCCAAAAGGTACCAACTGAACATGATGGAAAAGGATGGTACTACACTGAAAACTCAAGTGCCAGCATATAGAATGTCGCCATGACTGACTACAACATATAAAGTGGAGTGGTATCAACTAGCAGCAACAGGAGCAATTGTCAAGTGAACCAATGAATTCTGATACAACCTGATGTCTTCACCGACCGCCGTGTTACATTTCTACACCATGGGAATAAATGATCTGAAGTCGACCATGTGAGAAATTGTTTGATTACCGGTCATTGATGTATACCGTTAACAAACGCGAGACTACTCACCGATAATGATAATGAGCGTCAAGGTACCCAGTACAATCCAACAAGTGCGAATA
>APFE030891133.1:0-13192 GCA_000404065.3 Pinus taeda
TTTGCAAAAAAAATCTTGTCAACATAGATGACCTACAAGATGTATTAAACTTAGAAGTAAGTGCCCATGATGAAGATATGAATATATAACATGTAGGTTTTCAATTTATTGGTGTTAGAACATAATTATGGAGTATTACTAGTAAGCATGCAATTAAAGCTAACAACATATATTTCAGAAATACTAAATTTATTTTTCAATCGAACGAGTTGAATATGGAGCATGAGAAATTGTTAGAGATCCTTACATGTTTTAACATTTAACTCAAAGGAAAATAAAATATAGATTTTGGTATACTCAGAAAATGACAAATATATGTAATTCATTTGATTGTATTCAATATATGAAAATGTGATTGATAGAGATAGTTGTTTAAGTTCTTTATTCTATTAACGTTACCCCTAGGGTGAGGGGGGATTGAAGAATGATAAATAAACAACATACGTACGAGAAATAATAGCTAGTAATGGTTAGATTTATCATCTAAAAAAGGTAAATATGTTATGTTAACTCTATTGATTTCAGAAACTTCATTCTAATGAAATTTATAATGTGGAATAATATGAATATTTAGGTTATTAGAAGCCAATTTCAATAATGATAAATTGACATTTTTAGAATAAGATCAAGAGTAATGTTATTGAAACTTTCTAGAGAGGATTTCCAAAGATAATGAGGGAACATGATGTCATCATTATGATAATGAACAAATTAGCATAATTGTGTTTGGAAAAAATTTATTAAGGAAATTGACGAGAAATTGATAGAGTTAGTTGAAATATGAAGGTAGCTAGATAAGCTTAAATACTACAAATTCAAAGAACATGTGAAGTACTCAGATGTTAGGAATGAATAACACTATACCTATGATGATAGGGTATTTTTTCACCCTATTTTATACTTTTATTATAGAAGAGTTGTATGTTTTCAAAGGTAGGAAGCATACTTGTGTATATAGATATTTAATTTCTACTCAATGAGATGCCTATAGATGATGATCCTATATAACTTGAAGTTTGTCTATAAATTGGATCAACAATGAATTAAGTGAAACCTTACCATGATTCATGAATTGGAAGGTAGTTTTAATTGGCTTATCTCTTTATTTGGTAATTGATATTTATTTATAATTTTGGCATTTGACTCATGTGGCTATGCATAAGATTTTTAAGGTGTACAAGTGTTGATATGTGAAAAAATTAATAGCTAATGACATGTCCAAGAGGGTTGAATATGAAAGGAACTTTATCTTAGACTGACCAACTTAAATTCAAACTAGATCTACATTTTAAAATATCTATCACACTACCAACCCTATTAAGATGATTAACCTTTCAACTTAGAAAAAACATGATTATTGAGGAATGCTTCTCTTAATGGTTTTTGAGCATAGAAATAAAATTCTAAAAAATTTTAAGTAACATGTTACATTATTAAGCTTTGATAAACTATATTTGGTCTTACGGGGTTTCAATTATAATCATCATAAAAACACTCATCCACAAACACACTCAACAATGAGTATTTACGTATGTGTCAATATACATTTATTGATGTGCTATGCATATTGCATAAATGCAATGCCATGTTGGTCACATTTTGGATATGAATGAGTTCTAAAAACAAGTACTTGGAGGTAGATGTTGCTATATAGGTGGATAACTTGTGTAGCATGAACCAATCATGGATAACAAAAAGAGGCGTTGAATTAGTGGACTATCTAGGAGGGAATGCATCATTAATCATGCTTATTTAATGTGGAATATATTTTGTACAAGGATGTATGTAACATTCCTTTTAGCTACCCCTCTTGTAATTATCACTTTGAATTTATAACTTCATGTAAATATTATAGAAATAAAAACACAATGACTAGCTGAGAGGAGTGGACACAGATTAAAACATCTAAGGAGGAGTTTCCTAAGAATTGGTTAATTTTGGATTTTCATTTAATTGGCACTAGTTTTTATGAATAGGTTTAATGGCCTACATGATAGGTAGGGAGGTTTAGTATGGACTTTCTGATTGAAGGAAAAGCTCATACCATCTATGTTTTCCTCATGGGATGCATTATGTGGTCAACAAACAAGAGGTCGTGAGAAGATAATAAGGTTGGTGAAAGAAAAGAGGAACCAAAGAGAAAGGGGATTCATTTATTCAAGCTTCGTTCAAACATCTTGGCATTCAGATGATACACATATAAGAGTTGTAAGAAAAACAACAAGGGCTCGAGCAAGAGCAAATTTCATGCACAAGGAGTATGTTAGGGTAGGGATATGAGATCTGTGAGGTGAACTCATGTAAGGAAGCAGAGGAGAAACATTAGCACATGAGCTAGATCATGTAGGTGGAGACACATCATAGTTTATATTCCCACTATGTTAATTCGGTGGAAACATTGTCTGCTCTGGATTCCTTCATGCAAAAGTGGTAATTCCATGAGTTTTGGTAATGGAGAAGAGAAAATAAGAGAAGAAGAAGGTGGAGAGATTGTGCATTTTGGATTCCTATGAGGTGGAGTAGGTGGAACATGATGTACTCTAGGTTTCTAATTATCAGAGGGTAAAACTTTTGTGTTTTAGGTATCTACGAGGTTAGTAGAGAAATATTTAGTGTACTCTAGTTTCTTGGTTGAATAGGTGGAGATACTCTGGAATATAATCCTATATTGGGTAGGTGGATATGGGGTGGGCTCTAGATTCATGTGTGAACTGGTTAATTGGCATCAGTCTAAATTCTCGTGAGAAATTACTTAGACTTTAAATATGACTTGCAGTTAGTCAGCTACAAGAACTATTGTAGTTTAATTTTCCTATAGTTAGGTGGATAGTTGAAGTCCCTCCCTCAGTTTCCAATCATTAAGCTATACATATAAGTGTATCTATTTATACTTCTATTGCATTATGAATGTTGAATGATAATGTCGTGGGTTATAATTGTAAATGTATTAAAATTTCTTATGGAGGAATGGTGTTATCACTGGTTGCTTGTAAGGAGATGCATGTGTGATTGTTATCAGGTTTGAGATGGATTTACATATCCTTCTAATTGTTTATAATCTATTGAATGCACTGTTACTTACCTAATATGTATGGTTACTACTGAGTTTAGTTGAATGTCACTATGTGTGATTTCTGTTGTTGATGTGCATTATAAATATGGATATTTGACATGTCGAGGATGGTGGAAGTATGTGGCCAATGTGCATGTATGATAGGTTTATATCCATGAATGGGCATGTTGATATTTTTATCTCCTTATTGTGGATACGTTGATGCATGAGACATTATTGATGGAATTTGAGATTTATTCCCTAATATGTTAATGGTGTAGAGCATTGCTTCTCACCTAGAATGGCTTAGTAAGCTATTAGATTCCTTGAGACTCTATGTCCAGTCATCACTAAACAACAGCCTTGTGCTTGAGATCATCAATTCCTACTTATCTCACAATAGATTTGAAGCCTCTATAGGTTGATAAATGTACGCCATGAGATATATATATTCATGTCCTCGGAAACATAAATGTGTCTCCGTATGTTGTGAAGCTGGTATCATTAGCATAAGTCATGAATAGGTAGAAGACATGAAGTAACAGGGAAAGGAATAGGAAATTTCCCATTACTTGTCATATATATTCATGTTGCATCATGCCAAGGTTGATCTGGATTTAAGGAGAAGTCTGCGCAGGTGAAAGAGGGTGCAGGATGGGAAAAATCCTGGCACTTGTTGTCAATTTCGAGGTGTGAGAGTATTCACCCATATCTTGGTAGATGACACTATTGACAGGAGGTAGCAGGCATGCTAGGAAATACCTTGTACATCCCATGATACAAAGGCATGTATCTATTAATGGAAGGGTCTTCATCCTAGAGGAAAACATTCAACCTAGAGGAAGGTGTGTATGTATGAATCAAAGGGGATGGGAAAACATACATCCTAGAGGAAATTAATAGATATGTGTGGTTTTACATGGAAAGGTGACCAATTTAACATAGCCAACATAACTCTAAGTCATGGATTGACATAAAGAGATAGGAGTCTATGGGGCCCTCAAGTAGGCTAGTTTCGAAGAAGAAACATAGGTCGGGAGAGGCTACATGGATGTCACATGGGCATTTGATGTCACATCACTGCTAATGTGGCACACTAACATTGTGACACATTTTAGGTTAGAATGACCCTTTTAGTAGGTCAAGTGACTAGTTTTGAGGTGACACATGGCATCATTGAAGGACGACAAGTGGTAGGATGACATCATCATCACATCATTAAGTTAGAAAACGAGTATAACATGGGATCATGTGCTGACATGGAACCTAGGTTACAGGTGGAAGTGGTTTGTGGTGCCACTTGGCATAGGTATGTTATGTGGTGGTGATGGGGAAATCAAGGTGGACCAGTGCTAATTATTACCGCATAGCACGAGTCGTCAAAGAATTTTTGTAGTGTGTTTCATCGGTGGGGCATAGTTGACAAAAGCTACAGGATGGAGAATTTCCCCCATCACTTAACGTGGGAATTTTTGATGTGCCATGGAATTGTAAGAGAAAAAATTCCTTAGCAGCAAGCATGGCACGAAGGCACAATGGTGTTGTTATGTGGTGGAACTACATTAGATCTCATGTGAGGTGGTGGTGTTATGTGGGTATTATGCAATAGGTGACTTGTTGATGTGCATGGGTTAAAGGGCTAAGATTTCAAGTGGGCATAAATTTTGTTGCAGGATTTGGATCAAGATAAAATTTATATCATCAGAGAGCTCTCGACAATATGAACCCGATGGTTTTATCGAAATTTTATTTTGCTAAATTTGGTAAAGGAGAAATTTTGATACCCCATATTCATAATGAGGCCATGGAGGTTAGTTTAATTGTAAGTAACACCTCCCTTTCATATTTGGAATTCTAAGGGGGTGTAAGGGAGTGTTACAGAGTGGTACCAGAGCTTGGTTCAACATTGGACCTAGATGCGCTCATAAATAAATAGATTTGGAGTTCAGTTGTAGTGTAGAGAATTTAGGCTCAACAATTGGATTGGATGGGATCAAGACAAATTAAATGAAAGAGAAAAGGTTATACATAGGACCTTTGGGGATAAAAATTTGGAACTCCATTGTAGGGTGCAATATTTTCTAGTGATTGTTGTTGTGTGCAAGTGGATGTTGGTTTTAGCATTATGAATTATGATAATGTGATGATTACAGACTACTTGTTGTATGCATATTAGTGTTAATATAATAATTATGAAATGATAGGAATGATAGTTTCTAATATGTTAGTTTATTTTCTAATTGACTTTTAAACCCTTAGTTGTATTGGCTACTAGTCTTCGTAAAAGGCTCAGAGAAGGGGCTGTCACACTAATCCCAACTCTCTCTGTTTTAGCTATCTCCTAGGTTAGCTAAGGGGGGTGGTCCCTAATGAAAAGTTAAGCAAAAAAACAAAGATGCGAGTTTCTAGGAGAATTGTTAGAGTTAAATAGATTATTCATCTAAGATTTATAAGCAAAACCTGATATAAGCAATAACCATTAGCACATGAGATAAGCATGAAACACATAAACGACCAGTGCCTTCAAAGCGTTGCTCTTTCAGAAATGGAAAGATTTTTTATTTGTAGTTTTTTGTTTATGCTCAGAATGAAATCAAATGCTTTCAAATGAAAGAAGAAAATTTGTGATAATTTTTCAAGATAGAAACTAAGCAAAGGGCTCAGGAAACCCCCTCTTAAATAAATCTTTTGGTGTCTTATGAGCTTGCTGGCTTGAACAACTGTGGGACCTTTGATATCGTTGGAGGTGACTATTCCGACCAAAGAAGTCCTCACACTCCAATAGAGTTGGCAACCTATCCCTTGAAAACTCAAAAAATGCTTGCAAACCAATTGTTAGTGCAAAAGAGACTTGGCATATAGAGACCCAAATTGATCTTGTCATTCAACGAGAATGACAAGCTACAACAAGTGTACAAAATATACCAAGCCCAAAGGAGATTTGAGATAGCTGCAAATCTCTCCTCCCTAGACAATAATGCCCTCAGGCAAATGCACAAAGAAAAAAACAACTAGATAGAAAATATGAAATCAAATGAATATCAAACGACACAAGTATACCTCATCAACCGAAGCATGCGCCACAAAAGAAGCCAGTAACCCCAAAGACTTTATTTATTTATATGAAAGGTAAGTACAAAATCTGGCAGAGTTTCGGCAAGCCCAACAGCTCATTCTATCATGAAAAATTATCACAAATTTTCTTCTTTCATTTGAAAGCATTTGATTTCATTCTGAGCATAAAAAAAAATAAAAATAAAAAATCTTTTCATTTCTGAAAGAGCAACGTTTTGAAGGAACTGGTCGTTTATGTGTTTCATGCTTATCTCATGCGCTAATGGCTATTGCTTATATCGGGTTTTGCTTATAAATCTTAGATGAATAATCTATTTAACTCTAACAATTCTCCTAGAAACTCGCATCTTTGTTTTTTTGCTTAACTTTTCATTAGGGACCACCCCCCTTAGCTAACCTAGGAGATAGCTAAAACGGAGAGAGTTGGGATTAGTGTGACAGCCCCTTCTCTAATTTCCCTGCCACCAACCACACCTCGTGGGGTTGAAGGCTTTTCCCACTGACTTGTAGGTAGGTGCGGGCGGCAGGGTCAACATTCTTTTGGCGCCGTTTACATGCTTCATATCAACATGCTTGGTTTTGGCATGACATGGTAATAAGTGATTTTTTTATGTTGATATGGCTAACATCTATGTGTGTGTGATAACACGTAAAAAGGTCCATTTGTAACAAGAAACAAGAGAATAGATGGTAGTATGGTGTAGTATAGAATAGACGAAGTCCATCATGAATAACGAAGAGAAAGTTCCCATGATAGAATAGAAACCTTTAGGAGCTTGAAATATGAGTTGGAGAGTTGCAACGTGTTATAACTTAATTTTCCACTACTATAGTGAGAGAGACGCAAGTTCCACTTACCTAAGTTGCTAGCAAGAATGCATCCCATTTCACCTTGCTTTTAATTATGTGGGTCATACAACAAAATTATTCCATGTTAAAAGGGTGAAATTAAAAAATTGATTAATTTCTCATAATTATTTTGTCACAATTATGAGATAATAATTGTCTCATAACTGAGAAATATGTTCTAGACTTTCTTAATCCCAAGGAGATCAACTTGAACTACTTTTGTATGAGTTGGCTAGGGGTCCATTGTTAGAGGTTTTTCTTAACTTCTCAAGCCACTAGGTGCCTAGATACATTCTCATGAAGGATAGAATGAACATATATAATATCACCATATCAATAGGAAAGGGGATAACTCCCTTTAGATCTAGATCCAGATCTAGTTAGAGTCTAAGATCTCAGACTCTAACTGGATCTGGATCAGGATCTAAATGGATTTAACCACTTTTCCCTTCATAGAGTGAGATTATATAGGTTCATTATATCCTTCACGAGAATGTACATAGAAAACTATGGGCTTGAGAAGTTAGGAAACTTCTACAATAATGGACCCCCAACCAACTCATATACAATAGGCCATGTTATTCTCCTTGGGAATAATAAAGTCTATAACCTATGAAATAATTATGAGAAATTAACCAATTATGTAATTTCACCCTTTTAAAATGGAATAACTTTCTTGTAAGACCCACATAAGGAAAGGGTGAAAAGGGATGCATTATGGCTAGCAAATTAGGTATGTTGAACTTGGGTCTCTCTCTCTATAATAGAGTGGAAAATAGGGTTATAATAGTTTCCTATTGTTATATACCTAGGGGGGATAATATGGGGTACAAAGGGAGGTACCCAAGGCAATAATGTAATAATGGGATGGGCCATAGTAATAAATAAGGTGGTTAACCCATATCATGTAAGGGACCACAAGTAGTTAGTAATAATGTAATGGGCCCATGGTATTAGTTCGATGGTGTGAGGGAACCATGGTAATGACCCATGGTATTGTATGTATGAGGCCTATATAGAGGCTAGAGACTCCACATGGAGAGAGGTCAAGGAATTATTGTATGAACATGCATATGGCTTGTGGAGTGTTCTCCTTCCCTAAGGAGTGAATGTATGGTGTTGCCCTACCTTAAGGGTTTGATATCAATAAAGTTAATCATTCCTATCTATTTTCAGATCTTGTTATATTTGGTGATTATTCTTGGGTTTATTTCTATTATCATATATTTCTGGTTTAGATCTATAACAAGCGGTATCAGAGCACTTTCTTGGGCAAAAAAGTGGAGAAATTTTTTTTATTTTTTGCAGGATTTCTGAGGCAGCAAGTTTCCAGATCAGATCTATATGTTTTGGTGCAAAATCTACAAAATATAATTGCAAATATAGATTCTATGTGAAAAAATACCTAATTTCAAAAACAAATCGGTTGAATTGGAGTCCGGGTGAAGGAGATATTGCTAATTTAAAAATCAGTGGTGTTGCAGACAATTTTTCGGGGCAGCGAGTTTGCGGCGCAGATCGGGACGTCCTAGTGCAAGATATAGAAAATCAAATTGTAGATTTGGATTCTTTGTGAAAAAATACCCAATTTCAAAAACAAATCAGTCGAATTGGAGTCCGTATGAGGGAGATATCATTGATTTAAAATCAGCTCTTTTTCAGAATTTTTGGGTGATGAGGGGAGAGTTGCAGCATAGATCTAAAATTTTAGTGTCTGGATCAGGATTTCTATCACATGGGCAGATGCATAATGGTTGTTCCATTTCCAAAAATAGGTCATAATAGGGATTCTGCGCAATATTGACAAAATTGTGGCAATTTCAAATTTTCGCCAAGTAAGTGAATTTTTCTCAAACCCTCTTCATGGAAAATTTTACTGGAAAAGATGATAGCCCTACTATTGAAGAATTCATACAAAACCTAAAGAACATATTTGAGGAGGGATGGAAGTTTATGGTACCACTTGGTTTGAAAGAAGAGGCCGCCATATGGTGGAACTCACTGGGCATCATAGGCTTGTCCAAATTCTCGAATGAAGAAATGGAAAAACTCCTTATGGACAAATGGTCTCAGGCTAGAAAACAAGATAAGGGGAAACGTGTGGGGTTATTTCCTACTAGTATATCCTTATTTTAGGTTCATGGATTGATTCAGAAGGAGAAAATCATTGTGTCTATAAATCCGAGTTGCAAGCAAAATCTCATAAATGTCAACTTGGTAAAAAAATTACAAGTGCCAGCAAAACACATTGAAAACACACAGGATGTGCAAGTTTATAAAGATTTGAAGCTTTCTATGGATAAGTATGTGTTGCATGGTGATTTTTGTACTTCAGATATGGATAACATGGATGTTGTTTTGGGATACCCTTGGGTGGAATTAGTGGGTACTATCAATATTAATGTGCAGAAGCAATTCCTGAAGCTCTGGTATAAAAAGAAGAAAATTACATTACAGGATATTTCCATCAATAAATAGGTAGAGTCCATAGAGGTTGACGCAAAAGATGTTCCAAGGACTAACATATCAGATGATGAGCAGTTGATGGTCGACAGTCAAACACAAACAGAGGTTGAAGCCGAAAAGGTTACAGGTGCTGACACATCTGATGAGGGTTTAGTGGTTGAAGTAATATTAGAAGATAAGACAACACAAGAAGCACCACAACATGCACCAGATAACAGTCAGGCTCCAATAAGGGGTGAATTAAAGAAAAAGACATCGTGGGTTAAAACTTCAACATATCATCACCCACATCACCCCGCAAGACAACAACCAACAAGATGGCAACCAATTAGCCACAAGGAAAACAACCCCCACATGACAGATAGAGTGGAGCAAAGATCCACCTACTACACATCAACACAAAAGATCTACCACGGTCAACTTCCATATCAAGCGAGCGAGGAACCAGTGAGATCGAGGGTTCGCCTTTCTCTTGGATGGCTAGATGCACATGCATGGCACCAGTGGACTAATTTTTTGAGTAGATCTTATTATTTGTCTTCTTCCCATGTTTCGGGGACGAAACATGCTAAGGGGGGTGGAATTTTATATACCTATGGGGGATAATATGGGGTACAAAGGGAGGTACCCAAGGCAATAATGTAATAATGGGCCATAGTAATAAATAAGGTGGTTAACCTATATCATGTAAGGGACCACAAGTAGTTAGTAATAATGTAATGGGCCCATGGTATTAGTTCGATGGTATGATGGAACCATGGTAATGACCCATGGTATTGTATGAATGAGGCCTATATAGAGGCCAGAGACTGCACATGGAGAGAGCTCAAGGAATTATTGTATGAACATGCATATGGCTTGTGGAGTGTTCTCCTTCCTTAAGGAGTGAATGTATGGTGTTGCCCTACCTTAAGGGTTTGATATCAATAAAGTGAATCATTTCTATCTATTTTCAGATCCTATTATCTTTGGTGATTATTCTTGGGTTTATTTCTATTATCATATATTTCTATTTTAGATCTATAACACCTATCCTCTATTTTCCACATCATTTTTCAACATGTCCTATCCTCCAAATTCCATGTCATTAAACTACCAAATATACTACAACATTATTCTTCCACCTATCTAGGGATCTACCACCTACTAGAGAAATCCAATATCCAACCTTTCTCGTAAGTGGATTCCTTGGGAAACCCCAAATACTTAAATTCTCGCATACCCTCAAATCCTAGATTCCAACAAATCATGGGTAAAATAGGAATATTTAACGTCCACTTATTTTAACTACTCAATAATTGAGCACACCTTGAATGAGTTCAGAGGTTTGGATGCCTTGAAGCCATCTCTACTTTCTAAAACTTCCTTCACTTCAAAACAAAATTTCTTATCATACCTTGAGAGTTTAACCAAGTCTCATATACCATTGGAAATCCATTTTTGATGACTATCGTATACAAAAAATTTCATGCTTTTTTTTATCAAGATAAATGTAGGGAAAATGTTTACAAAGCTATCATATCCAAATAGTCTACATTCATGACTTCAAGTCAAATAATATGCAACCTACACTCAACAATCAATGACATCACTTGCATCATGAATACTCAAAAAGATCCGCCTGAAATTGACATCACCTAATCAATGGCTAGAATTAACATCATTGACAACAACAAACTATCAACGCACCCAACAATATCCCCTTTTGTCACTCATGGAAACAACACTAGACATTGTTGGCCATTGATAGCTGAAACTACTACTAACTCTGATAACTATGAAATTCCATTGTCTTCTCACTCTCGCTCTTGCTTTCTACTACTAATGTTTGCTTGTTCTTCCCCTTTGACATAAATGGAAAATATATTTAGCTTCTTATTCCCCCAAATGAGGTTGAAACCAAGTATAACAAAACTGCATATGCATCATGTTCCAAACTCCATTAAAAAAACTACTTTTGTTGTTGTTCACCTGTACCAAAATACATAAATGGCTATTCAAAGAGAAAAATGCTCCCCCTTCTTCAATATACTAGGCTACTCACTCTATTAACTACTAAAATATATAAGAATACAAACCTTCCATTTATTCATCTTTTTATACAAATCTCTCCTCCTAAACAGATCCTGCTTCTTTTGAGCTTGCAACTAGTGATAATCTCTCAACTTCTTTATGGTTGTAAACTCTTGTACTAATCTGTATATGCTTCCTTGATATACCTTATGAGAGAAACAAATAAGTTTAAAAAAATAGTTGTTGTTCTTTTTCACAACTTCCCCTGAACTAATATTCCTTTTAATGAGCACCGTTTCCTTTGATTCTCATTGTGGAACTTGTTATCACTTGAAATTTCACCTCGGGCTGAGAAAGGCAAACCTCAAGGCAACATCAAACCATTTAGCCTCGTAGCTAGCCCTACGGGGCAGGAGAAGGCTCTCTCCGGTCTATCTCGTAAAATCTTCAATAGATGAGATGAACAATAGGGTAACACTGATTTTAGGCTAGTAAACTGATCAAAAGGGTTGATTTTGGGGTTTTTGGGTTTTGGTGGCAAATTGAGGGGATGGCAATTTTGGGTGCGGGGATTGGACACAGTTTCTGCAGGGGGTTCTTTGGGGCGAGGTAGGAGACAGTATTGATGCCTTTAACTAAAGTGGATGATTAGGAATGATAGGTGAGAGAGCTAAAGAGAGCAAACAATAACTTTGAATTCTCCTTAAACAGTAGAAAACATTGAAATTAAACAAACTTAAAAGCAGAGCATGGCAAGCATGAATTCTTACTTTAACACTTCATTTGTTTAATGTGCAAAAGTAAAGAAAGGAAATGAATCACATAACAAAGCTTACAAGAACATTGAGAAACACACCATCAACACATGAGTCCACAAGAATCCCAAAGAGGACTGCAAAACCCTGGTCTTCCTTAGCCAAAAATTGCAGAGATACAGTAAAATAATACAATGATAGCTTCTCCCTCAAGAGTCCAACCATGAAAATGAGTATGAAAGTACATAATATAGATGATCTAACCTCTTTCCCTGCCTCTAGGGGTCGAGCTCATCCTTCTAGGAGCTGTTTCAACCACTTCTAAACTTAGCACTAAGATCTAGGCAGTCAAAACAACTTGCCTCTATAAACTAGGAAACCAATCCATTCATTAAATGTTTGCTATTTCATGCATGAATCTTATAGAATAGGTAAATGAGTGCCATGGTAACATGAAAATACATTAATTACATCAAAGAGGGTGAAAAATCCCATCTCAAGTCAAAACTGGTAAAAGCTGGGCGAATTCCTGAGCTGTAGATGAATTTCCTGTGAAAACTGCCCAACATGTCGCGCGCATCTGCCTGACATGTCGCACGCCTTTGGAGATATGTTTGGGGCACTTGCAGGTGGCAAAATTGGGCAAGAGTAGGCTTGTTGGAAAGGTATGTGAGTATACCTTCTAACCCAATTGGAATTTGTGGATTTGGAGTTCATTTGCCCTGTCAAAAATCAATTCTCCCAAGACAGCTTTCTGCAGTTCAAAAAGGTGGCAGAAAGTCAAATTTTGCATGTTTTTTGACTTTTTGGAGGCCCAAAACATGACAAAATCTCAAGTCCTTCCATGTGAATATGTAACTTTGCATGAAAAATTTGGAAATGCTGAGTTTTTGTCAAATGGAGGTGCCGGGATGACATGTCTCACCGGGGGTGAGACGCGTTAATGAGCAAAAACCTGTAAATTGCCAAAAAATACCAAAAA
>APFE030891152.1:720-27658 GCA_000404065.3 Pinus taeda
CATAAGATAGAGATAGGTGGTGTACAAGTGATTTGAAAATCCTGCAAGGTCTGCATCATCCAAAGGAGTTGAGTGCAGCAAGATGCAGCAGCAACATATTCCGCTTCCACTGTAGACAAGGAAATTGAACTCTGTTTCTTGCTGAACCAAGATACTAATCTGGACCCCGTAAAGAACGCACCACCACTTGTGCTCTTCCTGTCATCCACGCTTCCAGCCCAATCTGCATCTGTATAAGCATGAAGTGTGAGATCTGTATCTCTAGGATACCATAAGCCATAATTTTGTGTCCCTTGAAGATATTTGAAAATTCTCTTTACTGCCTGAAGATGAGTCTCCTTTGGATTTGCCTGAAATCTACCAACTATTCCTACTGCATGCATGATGTCCGTTCGGTACCTGTCAAATAAAGTACACTTCCGATTATAGATCTGTAGGTTGGTTGATGTACTGCTGCAGATTCATCATTTGCACTGAGGCTACATCCTGTGACCATGGGTGTACATACTGCATGCCATATTTCTTCAATATCTGTTTGAGATACTTGGTTTGAGATAAAAAGATTCCTCCTTTTTTTTGTTGGATTTGCAAACCAAGGAAATATGTTAGTTCTCCCAGCAAGGACATTTCAAATTCTTTCTGCATGATCAAGGCAAAGTTTTGACTCATCTCTTCTTCATTGCTGCCAAAATTAATGTCATCTACATACACAACAAGTATTAGTAATTTATCATTTTCAACTTTTATATAAAGATTGCTGTCTGCTGATCCTTTTGAAAAACCTTGTTGCTGAAGATATTTATCCAAACGATAGTACCAAGCCCTTGGAGCTTGTTTGAGCCCATAGAGGGCCTTTTTCAATCTGCACACAAGATTTGGATCATTTCCAAGAATGAACCCAACTGGCTGTTTAATGTATACTTCTTCTTCCAAGTCTCGATTCAGAAAGGCTGATTTCACGTCCATTTGAAATACTTTGAAGTTTTGAAAACTTGAGAGAGCAAGGAACATTCGGATGGCCTCAAGTCTTGAAACAGGAGCAAAGGTTTCTTCAAAGTCTATTCCTTCTTGTTGTGCATACCCTTTACAAAAAAGTTTGGCCTTGTTTCTAATTACTTCTCCATTTTCATTCAATTTATTTTTGAAGACCCATTTTGTTCCGATAAAATTCTTATCCTTTGGTCTAGGAACCAGTTCCCAAGTGTTGTTCCTTTCGATTTGCTCAAGTTCTTCATCCATTGCTTTTATCCAACATTCATCTTTGCATGCTTCTTTCACATTTTGTGGTTCAGTAGAGGAGAGTAATGCCAAATAGCTTGAGGCTTCTGCAACTGTTCTTCTTGTTTGTACACCTGCTTCTTTCTGCCCCATAATCTGAGATTCTGGATGATTCTTCTGAACATATCTGGAAGGAGTCTTTTCTTCTATTCTTGTCTCCTCGTCTGGTTCTTCTTGAGGTTCTTCTTGAGGTTCTTCATCATTCTGTTGTTGAGGGTAGCCTTCATCTTCTTCGATGTCTTCATGATGCACTTGTCTAGGAGTGTATCCCTTCTCATCAACCACTACATCAATGCTTTCAACAATTCTTCCAAGTCTTTTATTGTAGCACTTGTATGCTTTGTTGTGTGGAGAGTAACCAAGAATAATTCCTTCATCTGATCTAGGTTCAAGTTTGCCAAGCTGCTCATCAGTATTCTTAATATAACATTTGCTCCCAAAGATTTTGAAGTGCTTTACTGAAGGAGTCTTACCATTCCAGAGCTCATGAGGAGTTTGAGTGCTGTTTACACAGACATTTGTTTTGTTGAGAATAACAACCACAGCATGAGCAGCTTCACCCCAAAAAGTTGCAGAAGTTCTTGATTCATCAAGCATAGCACGAGCCATTTGTTGGACTGTTCTGTTCATTCTTTCCACAACTCCATTTTGCTAAGGAGTTCTAGCTGTAGAGAATTCTCTCCTTATCCCATGTTCTTCACAGAAATCGAAAAATTCATTTGAGGTAAACTCCCCACCTCTATTGGATCTGAGGCACTTAATTTTGTGACCTGATTCATTTTCAAACAAGGCTTTGAAGGATTTGAATTTTTCGAATGCTTCATCTTTGTGCTTCATAAGTCCTAACCAGACAAACCTGGAGAAATCGTCAATGAATAATATCAAGTATTCTTCTCCTCGAGGTGTTCTTTTCCTAAATGGACCACATGTTTTTGTATGAACTAGCTCGAGAGGCATGCTAGCCGATCCTTCCTTCTCTGGAAAGTTAGTTCTGGTTTGTTTTCCAAACTGACATGATTTGCATATGGTGTTGTCAGGAATTTTGATATCTGGAAGATCATGAACTGCCTGATATTTACATGCTTTCCTTATTTGTGAAAATCTTAGATGCCCTTCGATGCCATAACCAGTGCTCATCATCCTTGCTTAGATAGCATTGTTGTTCTCCTTCTTCAAATATGTATAGATTGTTTGGAGTTCTTTTGCCTTTGATCACTGTTTTACCTGTATCAAGGTCACGAACAAAACATCCATTTGATCTGAATATTACCTTGGTTCTTTGATCACACATTTGGCCGACACTTAGAAGATTATGCTTTAATCCATCAACATACAAAACATTTCCAGCCTTGACCTTTTCTTTTAACTGAGCAATGCCTTTTCCTTTTATAGCTGCAGGAGTATCATTTCCAAAAGAAACTTTCTTTCCTTTTTCTAGAGCGAAGTAAGACTCAAGTTTTTCTTTATCACCTGTCATATGCTTCGAACATCCACTGTCAATGTACCATAGATTTTCTTGTCCCTCTGCATAAAATGCTATCCCACATCTTTCTGTTTGAGGTTCCTTTATTCTCCATGTTTTGGTGTTTGAAGCTTGTTCCTTTTTCTGCTGTAACCTGCTCCTGCATTCAGAATCTTTATGACCAGAGTTATTGCAAATAGAACATTGTTCCTTTTTCTGTTGTAACATGCTCCTGCATTCAGAAACTTCATGACCAAAATTATTGCAAATAGAACATTCAACTTCATTTTCAAGAGCTGAAAAGTTGTTATAGGTCCCTTTTGAAATCCCAGTCATACTCCTTTGTTTTTGAGCTTCTCTAGTCATGATTGTTTTATTGCAACACATTGAGCTGCTTTGTGACCAAAGTTATGGCAAGAAAAGCATTGTCCATTGAAGAAACTTCTGCGGTTATCGAATCTACCGGCCACGTGATTGTAATCTCTATTTTCATTCATTCTTGAACCAAATTGATAAGACCTTACCTGTGGCTTGTTGTAACATTTGTTCATTCTTAAAACAGACTGTTGATGGCCTTTATTTGCAATTTGTCCCTGCTTTACCTGATAGTCTCCATTGTGCTTTTGCTCACTCCCTTTTGCTGCCTCAAGATAACTCTTTGAAGTGGATGCTTGAGAAGTTTCTCAAGTATAGCCCAAACCTGTCTTGTTTAGAGGAGAACGTTGAACATTGATAATCTCATCTAGAGTTTCAGATCCTTTGACAAACTTAAGATTAATTGCTTTTGTTTTCTCAATCTCTTTTCTAAGAGCCACAATTTCACCTTCTAATTTTTCAAAATGTTTTTCCTTCTCATCAATTTGAATTTGTAGAGTATCAATGATCATATTCTTTTCTTCTATAACTCTCTTGAGTCTAGTAATTTCATCATAAAGGTTATCTACATCTATAGCATCCATATAATCATCATCATCAAATTCCATTAACATTTTATATTCATTATCCTGTTTATCTTCATCACTGTTTGATAGACCATCACTATCTTCATGAGTGTAGTAGCTTTTCTTATTTGCACCCTGTTTCTTGTTCCATCTAGCAGGTTCCTTTCCTTTATCCTTATGAGTACATTTTGCAGCATAATGACCAACTCTTCCACAAGCAAAGCATTTAAAAGGTAACTTACCTCTGAACATTCCAGAACCCCTTTGAATATTTCTGACAAAATTTGATTCTTCTTCTTCTTCTTCTGGTATGTGACTTGCCTCATAATACTCTCCTTTGCATGATGCATTGAAAGCAGCTTCTCTTCTATCTGATGGACCTCCCTTTCTCATTTCATAAGCAGTTAGAATTCCATGCAGCTGAGACATAGTAAGAGTTCGTAGATTTTCTTTTTCTTCTATAGCGGATACTTTAGATTCAAATTTGGGGGACAATGATCTCAGAACTTTTTCAACAACAATAGCCTCTTTTATTTCTTCACCCAAATTTTTCATACAATTAACAACTTCATCTACCCGAAGAAAATAGTTAGCCACACTTTCATCATTATACATCTTGAGAGTCTCATACTGAATCCTGAGAGTTCGAAGTTTGGCACGCTTTACCTGTTCATCTCCTTCATAGCTCGTGACAATTTTGTTCCATATCTCTTTTGCGGATTTATAGTGCATTACCTTCATGAATTCCGATTGGGATATACATCCTAATAGGGTACTGACTGCTTTTGCATTTGTTTCATACTTCTTTTTCTCGTCTGCGTCTGTAGGAGTAGTTGAAGGAAAAGCATAGCCTGTCTCTACAATGTTCCAAACTTCTGTACCAAGAGATTGAAGATAGGCAGTAACTATTACCTTCCAATAATTGAAGTTTGTCCCATCAAAAACTGGTGGCCTGATAGATGCTTCCCTCTCGTAGTTGCTCATGATGAAAAGATCTTCCTTCAAGCGATCAAGCTTCTTTAGAAGGACCTGCTCTAATACCAATTGTTGACAATAATACTGAGAGGGGGGGTGAATCAGTATTATCTAATTAATTTACCAAATCTTTCTTACTTATACTTTGAATTATTTTTGCATACCAATACCATAAATAATGAGCATGAACAAGAAAAGCAGACAGTCACATCAAAGAACACCAGATATAAGGTGGAAACCCAATGTGGGTGAAACCACCTGCTGCAATATGTCTCTATCTTCTTTCAAATTAGAAACTCCTTTTACAATGGTCTTGTCCTGGTGCAGTCCTTTACCAGTACGCAGGCTGCAACCTGCAGAGAGCTACAACTCTCTCTCGTTTTCCAGTCTCTCCTGGAAGGGAGCTACAACCCCCTACTTCTTTTCAAGGACCACCTTTCATAAATTTTCAAACTGGATCCATATACATCAAATGATCATCAAGTACATGTAAATTATACAGTCAGTTGCAATAATCAGATCAACAATAACAGAACTGAACTCAGAACACCTTATCAACAAGAAAAATTCAACCAACAGAAGATCTTAAAACAGATACGCAATTTTCTTTTTACTAGCCTGCGTCGCTATGCATTTCACCCTCTACTTCTCTGTGTATACCCGTAGAGTTACTTCTGCTGTATTGCATGGCCACACATTGCTCCTTTCACTGATCTGCATACAATACGCACCAAAATGTACTATCGCGCTGCGTACTGCACAGTAGGCACGCACCCAGAAGAACTATTGCGCCGCGTACTATCACAGTAGGTACGCACCCAGAAAAACTGCCGCGCTGTGTACTCAACCAGTAAGCACGCACCTGAAACACTGTCGCACTGCGTACCCACGCAATTCACCTTTGTCGCTTCTCCGTACCCACGCGCTGCCCCTTCGTCTCTTCTGCGTACCCACGCACTGAACCTTTGTTTCCTCAGCGTACCCACGCACTGTCACTGTTGATCACTTGCGCACCTCTGATTAGGGCCAAAATACAGTCAAATACTCAGATCTGATCTTGCGCTCGAGAGATCACCCTTCATAGATTCACTTCCAACTTCTCTTCTAAAGATCAAGCTTTTTAAACCGAGAACCCAATATCAGATCTTAAGATATTCAATCTCAAAAGATTCCAAAGCCAAATGATCTCCTTAGCTTTATATAGTAAAGCTCTTCCTTAAATCATGGATTAATACCACGGGCCGACACCATAATAACACAAAATCGTCGGCTAAATACCATGAGAAACCCCACGTGTGGGCGATTTATTGTCTTGAAGTGTGTGCACTGGGGTACGCACCCCATGAATGGGTAACCCGCGTATTTGGACGCGGCCCTTGCATAGTATACCTGCGGGTATGCACCTCCTGAACTGTTCTCCTGCGTACTTCTTTATTTTCATCAAAATGAGAGCCACGCAGGTGTTGCCATCAAGTACAACATCTGAAACATATAATCATAGCAGAGCCATAATGCCAACACTATGGTCAATGAATAAGATCAGAATGTTTTTGTTGACTATAATAGAAGTCTTTAAGTCTTTTGAGTGACTAATTTATGTTGTAAAATTGACATGCTATAATATTATGAGAGTATCTAGTTTGATGGAAATCAAGATGCTAATCATGATATGTGTTCCCTCTATGATACACTAGTACTCTATCCTGCATTGCCCTCTATTGCTTAATGATAGATCTCAAAATTTTCTTTGCATTCAACAATCTAACTTCATATTCTTTTACTCTTTTGGGGAAACAACCAAAACTTTGATTCAAGTGGAAGGTCAAGGTAATCCTTCTTTTTCATTGACTACACAATTAGGTTTCCAGAAATGTAACATCACTGGATAACCATAAGATATCCTTTACTTGACCCTGTTAGACTACCTTTCTACTCACATCTATTATCACTGGAATTTATCTATTTTAATATTTATGCATTCTATGCTTTATTAAAATATATGTAGAGATTCCTCTATCCACTATATTTTGAAATTAATACAATATGCTTCGGGTGTGTTTTACTTATATTATGCATGCAAGCACTTGATTAAAACTAGGTTATGGTTTATGAACACCATTTGGATCCCAAGCATCACTTTGGCATGAAGTCAGAGCACAGGATCCATTGGTAAAACAAGTAGTTGAGAATGCTCTGAAAATTATACAGCAGAGGTCCAACTCCTTGATGCCTTATGAACTTCAAAAGATAGCTTCGGCAAATGAAAAGGTATTTGCTTCTAGTTCATTATAGTTTTAGCTTTTTTTCATTGAGCACTTTTTGGTTGATGAAAAAATTTATTTTCTAATAGCTCTACTCTGATTCTAGGTAGTTAATGTTCTGAAGATTTTTTACTTTCTTCTAAAACTCAAATGGGAAAATGAAGTAAAAAACTATGAGGTTAAAATGAAGAGAAGCCTTGAGGTAAAATGGACTATGAACAATATGAAATCTCATATGGGGCACTAACTCTTCACTTTTAATAGGGTCAATTTTCTTTATATTATTGAACGACCTCAGTTGTCATATGATTCTCATGTCTGCAACTGGCTCCCTTGTATTGTAATATGTTGTTTTTACTAACTTTTGGTACTCGAAAACACTTGTTTCCTTCATTGATGAGAATACTAGAAGGATAATCTATGACAAATAGTGCACGAGACATCATTTACAAAAAATATTTTTGTTTTCTTACCTTGAGTTTGGTGATCTAGCTTACATAGAAAAGTTTTCAAACGCCTGATATGAATTGGATTTGTACTGATATTCAGTATATAATGAAAATTATAAGCATTTTCCATGTTTTAAATATGCATTGATTTTTAATTTATGGTAGATTATCTATGCTTTTATTTATCAGACATGGTGCTTGTCAATCTAGGTTGGAGACTAATGAACATGCATAACCTTTCAGTCCAATTTAGTAGGGATGACCTTTGAGCCCCTATAGACCATATGTATGAATCATGATTTGAAATCTTGGCATTTTAGATTAACATTACCAAAGTTATGTGATTTTTAGGTTATCATTAGATAGGTAAAACATGGAAAAGATGTCAAAATGTGTTTTTAAATTATATTTTGGAAGAGGTAAAAGTTTTGAGAGCGTTTCCAATTTACTTTAGTTTTGATAGTGGATATGTGAGCTGGGCTATATGGAGATAATTAGATCTATTTTATCCTACTTATTGTTTGGTGAATTTTAGATTCAAATTTTTTCTACCAAATGTTTTACAACAAATTGATAACATTGGCTAGCTTGCTGCCTCAATCAGCTCAGCTCTTGAAACTTCACCACTTATGGATTACTAGTGAAGAATAATAGCATACATATGGTTAGATATTTTATTTTTCTTACTTATACTATTACTAGACTTCATGGTGTTGTTTTGGTTGTGGATAATTTTAAGAAGAACTGATCACTCTCCTTTGGAAGTGCCAGCCCTTGACACTTAGCTGTAATGTGAAATATAGGAATATAGAAACCTTTGCATTGTTGTATTGATAAAATGTTGGTTTTAATAACTTTTTGGAATTCAAAAAACTTGTTTCCTTCATTGGGGAGAATATTAGAAGGATAATCTATGACAAATGGTGCACGAGACATCATTTACACAAAATATTTTACTTATACTACGCTTCACTCTGTTTTTTGTTATCTTTGAAGGCGTTTATCTATCATATGTATTGAATAAGGTAACATAGGGAGATTGAATTTTCCTTCTCAATTGCAACAATTTTTCTCACCATAGTATTCTCTTAGAAGTATGGAAGGTAGAAAAAGCATAAATATTTACCACGGAGAAAACTCAGCATAGAAGGCTTGAATGGATTGCTTGTCGAGGTGAATTCACATCTACTAGGAATTTGATTCTTTGCAATGACCATATTTCTAGCTTACCAATGATTATTGAGAATTACGTAAAGAATGTGGGGTATTTGCATGAAATTCTTGTCATTTTCACCATAAGAATGGTTCTAGTCAAGGCAGTACTTTTTTCGGAGAGATTTATGGTTGGAAAACTAGAGCCAAAGGATGTATATAAATGCATAGCCCAATATGGTTAGAAATACGCCCCAAACATGGAAGGATTTGAATTTGATGCAGGAGCATGTTACTTGGAGGGAAAAATATTCAAAATTATTCCAAAAGTCCAAAAAAATCTACAGGCAAAGGAGTGTGGTCCTTTAGCCATCAATTTCCATGCTTTTCTATTTAAGATAAGGATAGAATTTAAGAATAAGACCATGTTATAATAGTCACTTATGGATAAGTTGTAGTAAGCTTTATAGATAATTGCTTTAATTGCTTTATGTAACTGGAATGATTTTGTAAGAGATAAGGGCTGAGTGGGCTTTATCTATTATGTCTTAAAGGAAATAAAGAGACTTCTATATGGGTTGGCCCGGGGACATTGTGATCTTGAAAAAAAAAATCTCTTTGTGCATTTGAATTGATGGTTCTCTGTTAAAATGATAATTGTATGCATGTGTCAGTTTGGTTCTTTTCTTCTGAGTTTTATATCAATGATTTGGCCCTCATTTTCCAACTAGCACAACAGTTGATGCCCTTAACCTCTGTTTCCTTCATATTGGCGAGTATGGTTTCTTTATTTGTTATACAGAGTCTATGGGTAAAACTCTATTTTACACAGAGAAATCGTGAAATTACTTAGCCAGAGCAGATTTCTAGAGTTGAAATTTTATTGTACAAGGACTATACCCTCGTCAAGTCTGAGACCTTTATCACATCGTTGAGTGGGAGCGGGACAGAGCTAAATCGCCGAAGTCCAAAAATCCAACAGCCTAGACCCAAAACACTATAGAGAAGATTGGAAAGGTTCACGAGTCTGTGATTGTTATCGCATTGCAAGATTGGAGCGGGAGGAGCAGGCCTTTAGAATATTGGAGTCGCCAATCCTGATCTCCGATAATACATGTGTTATCGTATCGAGGGAATGATCATTGGAAGGGCCAATGGTTACCACCAATAGTGTTAATTGCGTTGAACACATTTCTCACTCATAGTGTAATTCTTTAGAATTAACACTATAATGGTATTACGGTGCCGATAGTGTATTTCCATTCCTTTGGAACGAAAGCCTCTGCCTGTGTATATTGCCTTTTAAACATATTTTCCTCATTTAAAAGCAATCATAGTGTATTACTATAATTCCTATGGAATTATAGCCCTGATAGAGGATAAGGGGTTCTGTGTGATAAATTGCACCGATAAAAAGGGTTGCAGTGATTAGAAAGGGAAGAGTGGTTATATGAAGGAGAAAAAGGGAATTGTTATAACAGTCAGTCTAGAAATAGATGACTGATACCCCAAAAAAATAAAAAGGAGAAATCCAGTCTATGTTAGAAGAAATTATATTATGGTTTGGGCGTTTGTCTATATCGTCCGCACCAAGGCCACCATTAGTGGTATCAGTGCAACCAGTTGACACTAAGATAAATCTCAGAAGCAGGAGAAGGAAATTTAATGTGGCTTTCAGAGTTGGAAGAGGACAGGGATGAGGTGGAAGAGGACGGCCTATTGTAAATGTTGAAGTGATGGAAGTTGTGCAACAGATGCAAGCTAGATTGGATGCATTAACAACATGAAGAAATATAGATGATGGAGATGATAGTGAGCCTGAGGTTGAAGCTCCAGAGGAGGAGGTTGTAGTAGTTACTCCTGGGATGACATTCTTCCAGTCAGTGTTGAGATCCACAGCTAGGCCAATGACTGAGGTTTCAATATATGAAGGAGGACTGAATCCAGAAGAATTGATAGACTAGATTAATGGCATGGAGAAATCAACTATGAAGAAATAGGAGATGAGAAGAAACTAAAGCTTGTTATCACCAATTTAAAAGGCCATGTAGCACTTTGGTGGGATGGTGTGAAAGATGAAAGAAAGAGACTTGGCAAGCAACCTATCAATAATTGGAGTAGGACGGTAGCAAAGCTAAGAGGTAGTTTCTAACAAGTAATTATCAACAAACCTTGTTCAGATAGATGCAAAATATTAGATAGAGATCTATGACAATGAAAGAATACACAGAGGAATTTTATAAGGTAACCATGAAAGCTGGAGAAACGCAGGATACAAATGAGAAGGTGGCTAGATATGTGAATCGTCTTAAGATGGTCATTCAAGATGAGATAAGTATATTGTCTCCTAAAACAGTAGAAGAAGCTTATCAGGTGGCACTGAAAGCTGAGGAAACGCTCATGAGGAAGCAGTCTACGAGAGGGAGAGGTACATTCTAAAGAAGGGGAAGTCACGGTGGTGGAGGAAGATCTACAACAGCTAACTATGGATCTAGTAGTAGCGCAACCCAACATGCATCCATAGGAGGTGATGTAAGAGGTAGAGTGAGTTTTTCTAGAGGAAGAGGAGGCAGAGGAAGAGGAAGAGAAATAAGATGTTACAAATGTAACAAACTAGGACACAGAGCTTTTGAGTGCCCAAAGAATGAAGAAAAAAGCCAAAGGAATGCAATTGTTGCTCTAGTTGAGGGAGAATCATCAGCAGCAGTAGTGGTAGAAGAAGAAAATATACCAAAGGGAGGAAAATCTTTGGTAGTTAATAAAGTTTTGCTCAAGACAGCAAAGGAGATAGTTGAACCATCACAAAGAAATACTTTATTTAGGATAGTTTGTAAATTTCGAGGGAAATGCTGTCAAATGATCATTGATGGTGGCAGCACTGATAATTTTGTCTCTACAGAAGTGGTGGATAAATTGAAGCTGAAGACAATGAAACATCCAACACCTTACAAGGTGTCATGGTTACAAAAGGGACATCAAGTGTTAGTGAATGAATAGTGTGAAGTGGAGTTTCAGTTGTGTAAGTATAAAGATAAAATTGTATGTGATGTGATGCCAATGGATGTGTGTCACATATTGCTTGGAAGACCTTGGCAATATGGTAAAGGTGCTCTGCACAATGGGAAAAGAAACACCAACAAGTTCAAAAAGGATGGCATCAATCATATGCTATCGTCTCTACAAGAAGAAGATGCATCAGGAAATAATACTGATCTAAAAACTCTGTTACTAGGAGGAAAGGAATACTTGAAGCAAATTGAAGAGAATGAGGTTAATTTTGTTGTAATTTGTAAGCCCAAGGTAATAATGATTTTTACTATAGTTTCTAATTTACCCATTGAAATTCAAGAAATGTTGGAGAACTATTGTGATATTATTGTTGATGATTTGTCTAATGAGTTACCACCCATTAGAAGAATTAGCCACATATAGATTTGACTCTTGGAGCAATTCTACCTAACAAAACAGCTTACAAAATGACTCCTATAGAAAATGAAGAGATTAGGAAGCAGGTGCAAGAATTGCTTGACAAAGGGCTGATCAAAGAAAGCTTGAGTCCTTGTGCAGTACCAACAGTGTTGAGTCCAAAGAAAGATGGAGGCTGGAGAATGTGTACAGATTCAAGAACCATCAATAACATCACAATCAAGTACATATTTCCTTTACCTAGAATTGAAGATTTAATGGATTTCTTGAGTGGAGCAAAGTATTTTTCAAAACTAGATCTTAAAAGTTGGTATCTTCAGATAAGGATAAGAGAAGGGGATGAGTGGAAAATTGCCTTTAAGACAAATGAGGGATTGTATGAGTGAAGAGCAATGCCTTTCGGATTGTCAAATGCACCAAGTATGTTTATGAGACTGATGAATGAAGTTCTTAAAGAGTTTATTGGTAAATTTGTAATAGTATATCTGGACGATATATTAGTTTATAGCAGGTCTAAGGAGAAGGACATGAGACATCTAAATTATGCCTTGCAAAGGCTACATCAAGAGAAATTATTTCTGAATTTGAAGAATTTTTCATTCATGAAAGGGAAGCTAGTGTACTTGGGTTTTGTTATTTCTTCTGAAGGGCTGAAGATCGATCCAGAGAAGATCAAGGCAATCATGGAGTAGCCTTCACCCAAGAGTGTTTTTGAGGTAAGAAGTTTTCATGGTTTTTCTAGCTTTTATAGAAAATTCATCAAGAATTTTAGTAAGATAAATGCACCTATTATTGAGACCGTAAAGAAAGATAAACAACCATTTAAATGGACTTCTGAAGTAGAAAATAATTTTCAGCTATTAAAGAAGAAAATCACTTAAAAGCCTATTTTTGTTCTTATTGACTTTAGTAAACCTTTCCAAGTGAAGTGTGATGCCAGTGGAGAAGCTATTGGAGGTGTATTAAGTCAGGAAGATAGACCTATAGCTTATTTTAGTGAAAATCTAAGTTATTCCAAAAAGAAATATTCTTCTTACGATAAGGAGTTCTACACAGTTGTATAGTCACTAAAGAAATGGAGGCATTATCTAATGTTAAAAGAATTTATCCTTTACTCAGATAACCATGCACTAGTGTGTATTATGCAGCAACTAAAGCTTAGCCAGAAACATGCCATATGGGTAGAGTATCTTCAAGGTCTCCATTTTGTTTTGAAACATATAAATGGCCAATCAAATAAAGTTGCAAATGTCTTAAGTAGGAGAAATATATTACTTCAAGAGAGTCAAATTCAAGTGTTAGGATTTGATTTTCTTAAAGAATTATATGAGATAGATGTAGATTTTAAAGAGGCATTTGAAACTTGTAAGAATCATATTTTGATGGATACAAGTAAATGGTTGGATTATTTCTTACAACATGGATTGTTGTTTAAGAGAAATCAGCTTTGCATACCAAACTATTCAATGAGGGAGAATTTAATCAAAGAAAAACATAGTGGAGGACTTGTAGGACATTTTGCCATAGAGAAGACTTTTGAACAGTTGAACAGATTTTATTTCTAGCCAAAAATGAGATCTGATGTGGAAATGTATGTGAGAACTTTTAAATTTTTCAATATGCAAAGGGAAGAAGCCAAAACACAAGTTTGTATGTTCCATTACCAATTCTAGATAGGCCTTGGGATACAATAAGTATGGATTTTGTTTTGGGCTTACCAAAGACTTAAAGAAGTAATGATCTAATCTTTGTTGTAGTGGACGTATTTTCACAAATGGCACACTTTATTCCATGTTATAGAACTAGTAATGCCTCTCACATTGATAATTTGTTTTCTAGGGAGGTTGTAAGATTACATGGGTTTCCTAAGAGTATTGTCTTAGACAGGGATTCCAAATTTGTTGTAAATTTCTGGAGGACATTATGGAAGAAGTTGGGAACTAAACTAAGTTTCAGCTCTGCCTATCATCCACAAACTGATGGACAAACTGAAGTTGTGCACAGGAGTTTGGGAAATCTTTTAAGGAGTCTTAATATAGAACATCCAAAGCAATGGGATCAAGTGTTGGAACGAGCTGAATATGCGTATAATGACTCACCTTATAGGAGTATAGGACAGAGTCCATTCCATATTGTTTATGGAATGCATCCAAGAGGAGTATCTGAGTTGAGAAACTTGGGAAAAGAAGATATGAGAAGTGCAAAGGGAGAATATTTTGCTTTAGAAATGCGGGAAATACATGAACAAGTGAAACAATAGCTGCAAGATAGCAACATAAAATACAAGACCAGAGCAGACATGAGAAGAAGAGAAATGAAATTTGAAGTTGGAGATCTAGTTTTAGCACACCTCAGAAAGGAGAGGTTTCCAAAGAGGGAGTATAATAAATTGAATTTCAAGAAGATTGGGCCATGCAGAGTATTGAGGAAATTTTTTGCAAATGCCTATGAGATTGAGTTACCCTGTGATGTTTGAATATCACCAATTTTTAATGTTGTAGACCTGTACATGTATGAAGGTGAAACTGTAGAGGATACAACAAAAGATCAAGAGACACAAGAGATTAACTGTGTAAAACAGTTACCCACAACAAAGGAATTGTAGACAGAAATAATTCTGGACAAGAAGGTGTTTAAGAAAACAAGGGGACGAGAGTACTTTGAGTATTTGGTAAAATGGAATGATCATCCAACCGTTGAAGCTACTTGGGTTACAAAAAACATGCTACAGAAATTGGGTAGTTCTGTAGATGAGCCCATGGACAGGAGCCCATGAAGAATTTTGTCCTCAGGAGTCTGATGTAGGAGCATGTGACGTGGAGGGAAAAATCTCCAAACGTATTCCAAAAATTCAAAAAATTCTACAGGCAAAGGAGTGGGGTCCCTTAGCCATCAATTTCCATGCTTTTCTAGTTTAAGATAACGATAGAATTTAAGAATAAGACCATGTTGTAATAATCACTTTTGGATAAGTTGTAGTAATCTTTATAGATAATTTCTTGAATGGCTTTATGTAGTTGGCATGCTTTTGTAAGAGATAAGGACCAAGTAGGCTTTATCTATTATGTTTTAAAGGAAATAAATGGACTTCTCTGTGGGTTGGCCCGGGGACATTGTGACCTTGAAAAAAAAACTCTCTCTATGCATTTGAATTGATGATTCTGTATTAAACTGATAATTGTATGTGTGTATCGATCTCGTTCTTTTCTTATGAGTTTTATATCAATGATTTGGCCCTAATTTTCCAATTAGCGCAGCGGTTGAAGCCCTTAACTTGTGTTTCCTTCATATTGGTAAGTCTGGATTCTTTATTTGCTATACAGAGTCTGCGGGTAAAACTCTGTTTTACACAGAGAAATTGTGAAATTACTTAGCGAAAGTAGAGTTCCGAACTTGAAATTTTATTATACAGGGACTATACCCTCATTGGGTCCAAAACCTTTATTGCATCGCTAAGTGGGGTCGGGACAGAGCTAAACTGCTAAAGTCCGAAACTCCAACAGCCTAGACCCAAAACACTATAGAGAAGAGTGGAAAGGTTCTCGGGTCTGTGACTGTTATCGCATCACAAGATCGAAGCGGGAGGAGCAAGCCTTTAGAATATTGGAGTTACTAATCACGATCTCTGATAATACATTTGTTATCATATCAGGGAAAGGAGAGTTGGAAGGGCCGATGGTTACTGTCGATAGTGTTAATTGTGTTAAACGCATTTCTCACTGATAGTGTAATTCTTTAGAATTAACACTAAAGTGGTATTAAGGCGTCGATAGTGTATATATGTTCCTTTTGGAACGAAAGCCTACACCTATCTATATTTCCATTTAAACACATTTTCCTCATTTAAAAGAAATGGTAGTGTATTGCTTTAATTCCTAGGGAATTATAGTCTCGATAGAGGATAAGGGGATCTGTGTAATAAATTGTCTCGATAGCAAGGGTTGGGGTGATTAGAAAGGGAAGAATGGTTATATGAAGGAGAAAAATGGAATTGTTATAATATTTAGTCTAGCAATAGATGACTGATACCCCAACAGAAGAAGAAGGAGAAATCCAGTATGTGTTAGAATAAATTATATCAGGATTTAGGCGTTTGTCTATATTGCCTACACCCAGGCCACTATAATTTATCAACTAGGTTGTTGAAACCATAAAATATTATCTCAAGCTTAGAGTAACTCATTCCTCCTCACATGATAAAAGTTATGCAACAAGAAATACAATGGCAGAAGGTAACTACTATGTAGGTGAGGAATTGTAACAGCTTGAATTGGCAATGAATACAGGGGTCGTCAACATTGAAAAAAGAACTGGCAAGCAATTCATGCACCTTGCATCAGAAACTAGATTGAATTTTTTCAGTACGCGAAATGGTGAAAAGGCTATCAACTGGAAGACAAAGGGATTGCTTGAGAGGAGTGCAACAGCTTAGAAAATTTTGTTGATTGTTGTTATGATGGGCAATTGTATGGTGATTGGCTAGAGTGTTGACTACTGCAATATCATGTCTTCCCATAAATGAATCTCAAAAAATTATTTCATGTCAAACTGGTATCAACTTGGCACCTCAACTTAGTGCTCCATCACTCATGTTGATTTTGTTCCAAATTATGATGCTTTTTTAATCTTGCAGTGATCTTATCTCTGTAAGGAATTCAGTCAAGAAACAGTAACATGAGCCAAGGTAAGATGATACATGAATGTGAAGTAGACACTATTAGCTTGGCTTCGATGAGTATATTGGGATGTAATCAAGTTTTCTAGTATGGGTTAGTTTATTTGAAGTAGGGATGGAGCTCCCTATCATAAACATGATATCATCTGTGTGTATAATGTCAATTATGGCATCCCAATTCCTGACATAATTTATGTTTTCTTATGTTAACTCATGCAGGCATTTTTTTACTTATGTCATTTTTTATCCAGTTACTATTGTTGCTTTTTCAAAAACTCCGTACAGGTAAAGTTAGCTTGATGTTCTCACCCATAATGATTACCTTATTTGTGACCAAACTCATGATAGGACTATATAATATTGTGAAATATTGTCCTAGAGTATTCAAGGCATTCAAAGCATTTTATAAATACTATTACTTTCATGAATATCACAAACAAGGATGGCTGATGCTTGATGTTGTAGTCTTATGTATAATATGTATTGATTATTCTCATGAAGATATGTGCCTCATTTTATCATATAGTATACTTGCAACTATTTTCTAACTCAATTGATAAATCCATACCAGTGTTTTTCTCAAACAAAATTCATAACTTCATCCCAATTATTTATGCTAAAGCTATACAAATAGAAACACTAACATCATTTCTTTGTTCTAACCGAATCCAGGTACCGAGGCCATGTTTGCAGACTTGGACCATTTCAACAGGAAATAAATCTAGGTCCAAGCTATATGTCAAGGACAAAATTATTAGTATTTCATCATACTTGTGTGCTTCATGCTCCTTAACTTCTAGTACCATAATGAGAAATTTAGGTTTTTTTGTTGTAGCTTGATTTCCATGTATTGGTTTACCGATCTCTTCTTATCACATATATGGGACAAGTGACCTTTTTGATAAATAAATCCAGTGGACATAGTCTCTACATTTGACAAAGAAATAACATAGCCTATGTATTGGCCAATGTTCATTGTTGCAACTTTAGCAGCCATTGTAACCAGTCAAGCATTGATTACAACAACATTCTCAATCATAAAACAATCCATGGCTCTTAGTTGCTTCCCTCGAGTGAAGATTGTGCATACGTTAGAAAATTACGAGGGTTAGATCTATTCACCTGAAGTTAACTATGTTCTCATGGTTATCTACCTTTCAATTATCGTAGGATTCTAGGGTGGAACACAAATTGGCAATGTATATGGTAAGAATATCTGAATTTATATTTGATAACAAAATTTGGTAGTTCTTATGTATTCTTTTGAGTTTCCAAGGATAATTTTAGGTATTTGGTGGTGTAGGGGTTGTAGTGGTTCGAGTCATGTTCATTACAATGTGCGTAGTAACCTTGGTCATTCTTGTGGTTTTGGAACATTCATGTTTTGCTTATACTACCATTCACTCTGTTTTTTGCTATCTTTGAAGGCGTTTATCTATCATCTGTATTGAATAAGGTGCCATAGGGAGGTTGGTGTCCCTTCCTAATCACACCAATTTTTCTGACCATAATGTTCTCTTGGAACTATGGAAGGCAAAAAAGAGTATAAATATTTAGCATGGAGAAAACTCAGCATAGAAGTTTTGAATGGATTGGTTTTCGAGGTGAATTCACCTATACTAGGAATTTGTTTCTTCTGAATTGACCTTATTTCTGTCTTGCCATTGATTATTGAACATTATCTAAAGAATGTGGGGTATCTGCATGAAGTTCTTGTCATTGTCACCATAAGAATGATTCCAGTCAAGACAGTGCTTTTGTTGGAGAGATTTATGGTTGGAAAACTAGAGCAAAAGGGTGTATATAAATGTGTAGAACAATATGGTTACAAAGATGTCCCAAACAGTGAAGGATCTAAATTTATCAACCAGGTTGTTGAAAGCATAAAAGACTATCTCAAGATTAGAGGAACTCAATCCTCCTCAAATGACTGAAGTTATGCAAGAAGAAATATTGTGGCAGAAAGTAACTACTTTGTAGATGAAGAATTGTGACAGCTTGAATTGGCAACAAATACAAGGGTTGTGCATGTTATAGGAAAAATCACATTCAAGACTAATAATAACACTGGTCCTTTTGAAGGATTACTTATTAACAATATCTACATATTTATCCAAAACAATTATAGGTTGATTCTATCTACCTATAATATACCACCTCTGCATTTACTTCAAGTCGGAATGGTCCAAGAAATTTAGAGTTCGTTCACACAAAACTATTATAAGTCAATGAAATCAGAAGCTTTTACTCATAATAAATATTTTAGGGTTGTAAATTTCTTGATCACTGGAAACTAAGATATAATTTTGTACTATTTTTACTATTTTAATAGATTTAGAAGATTTCAAAATGTGAATTTCCGTTGAGATCAAAAGAAATGAGCATTGTCCACATGGGGTAGCTCAAGCGGCAATGGTCGTGGAAATGAAGTCTCACCGAACCGGAAGTCTTGTGTTCAAATCTTGGGCTACCCTTCCCCCATTGAGGGGTACTTAATGGACATGTAAATCGGAGAGTCCCGCCCCAGCCTACCAAAAAAAAAAAAAAAGTATTGAGTTTTTTACCATTTATACAATAAATAATGCATCATTTAGAGTGAACTGGTACATACATGTTTTTCAACTTTGGTGGAATGGAAGAAAATGATAACATCTCATTACTTTTTAGTTTCAATCCTTCTTTTACAATAAGGCTATTATCTTCTGATGAAATGCAGAGCCTAGTAAATTAAAATTTTCAAGAAATCCCGGGTAGATTTTGTTAAGAGGGTATTTTAAATTTTAATAATAACTCCTTTTTATCATATATCCTCCGAAATTTGTGCACTCTCGATTTGTTTGGGGCTAAGTACTAGTTCATGTGTTGCAGGCCCAAGCCACAAAACAAAACTTTTCCCATGTTGGGTCCCTTCAAATTCTGAATCCAAGAAGCCCCATAGGGGCAACAAAATGAAAATGATACCTAGAAAATCACTCTTCTTGCCTAATCCACCAACCCTAGTAAGGCTTAAGGAGGACCAGTGATAATTATAAGGATCCCATGCTTCAACTATACTCTATATTGCTTTATGATCCAATATGTTTCTCATCTTATCTTTCCATTTTGTTTTGAATGTGGAGTTTTTACATCCCGTAGTATAGTATGCCCTAAGCCCCTGTAGCAATATTCAAAATGTGGCTAGAGTTGCTTTACAATATTTGTTGATGAGGGTATGACCCCTTTGATTACTATGACAGAGAGATGGGCTCGTGCTATGAGTACCTCATATAACTCACCCTCATATGTCAGTTGCGGCGTCTTCTTTGGGAAAGAGGACACGGGTCCTTGAGTTGTGGCCATGGTTTTAATACCAATCTAACTTTTGACTTCTTCCTTGCTTGGTAGCAATTTCCATAAAACTCTATACCCTAACATCGAGTATGTTAAAAACTTGTTCAGATCAGACACTAATATATCCAGGGTTTTCATATGGCCATCTCTGAAATTTTGGGAAAGAAATTGAAGCATTTGGCAAGCTTTGGCCTACTACTCATAAACATCAATCCGAAAAATGGGTATGTGTTGTACTAATTATAAATGAGTAAACATTTAAAATTTGGTTTTATATGAAAAAAAGATTTAGTATGCCTAATGAAACATTAAATCAAAATAATAATAATAAAACAGTTTATTTTATTATATTAATTTTTATTTTTTATATTAACAAAAGTATAAACATTTTTTTAGAAAGGAATCATAATATTAGTGACTCATCTTCCTAAGCATTAAACCTTCATATTTAAAATTAATTAACATGTTTTAAATTTAATCTAAAACTTACTATAGTGGATATATTGTACTCAAGAACAAGGGGTTTGATACAATGACCATTCCCATTCTACCCAGCTCGTAGAACAATAGAGTTGTGTTAGGAATTCATCTGTAATACTGGGTAATTGCGTCTCTCAGCTGACACATTTACTGTATATCACATGTGCCCTTGTTTTGGAGTTGTGTTAGGACTTGATCTGTAATTCTAGGTAATTGGGTCTCTCAGCTAACACATTTACATTTATTGTATATGATATATGGCCATTTTTTGTTTGTGATAGGAAGGGGAAGATAATATTCATATCATATGTTCTCGAATGGGGTCTTTTCCAACTTATTCCATCGAAGCAATTTTGTTAATGGTAGGCACTTTAGGCATTGCTACCATGGGATTTCAATGGAAATGAGTGGGAAGAGGTTTTCACTAAAACTTGGGGTTGCTACTTTCTAGCATTATTTTTAATTATCTTTGACAAAATTGTATCCTTATGATACATTTTAGCCATCATATGTAATTAGAGGTATAGATTTTTGATGATATTTCGGCGTGTTATTTCATGTCGGTTGCTCTTTCTTGGGCAATATTAGTATTGTCAGAGGGGTTTGGTTGAGGATAAACAAATTGTCAATTTGAAAGCTATCAGAAGTGTTTTTTCTAATCAGGATTTGCTAAATAATGCAGTTATAATTTGCATTGGTTGTCCTGAGTGTGTTCTGTGCATATGTTCCTTATAAGGTTTTGGCTTGAACCATAATTTGCATTTGAAGCCTTTAAAAGTGAGTGTTATAGAACATGAATTGGGATATTAAAAACACATTCAAAGTTTTACCCAAAAGAAAGTTCATGAATTCTCATATGAAGTTAGTAATGAAAAATGTAATTTTAATATAGTTTTGGCAAGTTAAGGAATTTGTGCATCCCTATATTTATGAAAATCTCACCGAGAGTTTGATTTCAGCCAAGAGTTTGATTGCATTCACTTGTATTTTTGGAAACCCCTAGTTGACAAAACCATGTAGTAGGAAAAGGAAATTTAATTTTTACTCTCAAGATGTTAAATCGGGTTATACAACAAATAAAATTATATTTATAGTCAGCAGAATATTTTGTGACAACTAGCAAACTTGTTTGCCCTCTTTAAAAGTCACAATTCATTCTTAAATATGTAACATATGGAAAAATAGAATCTCCAAATAAAAATAAGAATAAACTTAAAATAATGCACAAAAACATGTTCACATAAACAACAACTATTGCATGGATAATGGATAACCTCTACATGACATTAACTATAACTCATTATCATCCACCCTTGCTTTCAGGAATGTCTATTGACATGTTTCTATTCTTCCACACAATACTATTACTTATCCATATTCAAAACACACATAACTAATAGTTTCAACTGTAACTCTATGTCATTCATCCTTGCTTTCAATAATGTCCATTCACATGTCACTATTCCTCTACACACTACTATTTACAAAATATCCATATTCATCATACAAATAACTAATAATTTCAATTGCAACCCATTATCATCCACCCTTGCTTTCAACAATGCCCATTCACATGTCGCTATTCTTCCACACTCTATGCCTTACGATATTTCCTTTGCAACATCAGGTGAAAATGCTAGTTTAGAGTCAGATGGATTCTCATTAGAAGAGATGCAAGTGAATATGATCTAGGGATCAATTTGACGTACAATATTATTACTAACCTTTAAGTAGAGTTGTGTTCTATCTTTTATTTAGTACCATTAGGCTATGTTTTTGCATGTATTAAAATTATAATGAGACATAAAACCAAGTATATTGTTTTCATTTGAGGGTTTTGATCATTTTTTTCAAACATGAGACTTTATTGGCTAGTTAAACTGAATAAAATTAAGGTAATAATAATCCTTTCCTTTTGTAATGAAAAAAGGAAAGTACACATTGCCATGCGTCTATTTAGAGGGATCATACATATTTTTTTGTGGTATTGGCCTACTTATCATTGCAAAAATATAGAAACCATCATCTTTCGAACTAAAATCATCCACTCAAAAGAAACTATTTAGTGAAAAATAGGTGTTATAGGAGAGGCCCTTAAATAGCCAAGGATCTCTACTCTAAAGTATGTGATGAAGGTATCAAATTTCATAAGCCTATAGATAAATATTACAAAATTAACATGTAACAAAGTAAATATTATATACTTATAGATAAATAGCTACATACATATAAAAAATAGCATTAAGGCAGCTATGTGAAATAGGGGTTCCATATATCAATCTCATTTTTCAACAATTTGAGCAAATAGTGGATGTACAATATTATTGTTTATTTTTATTTGTCAATGGGAGTGTCACCATTATTGAATATTCATTTATTTATTGTGCAGTTCCACCCGCTAATATCTATAATCATACTTTAATGTAAAATACACCTCCAATCAACCACCCCCATGACTCCAATATTGACTTGGGTTTTACAATTTTAAAAGCCCCCTGTATGAATGAATGTGATAAGATATTGGTCAAAAAGTGAATCTATATGAGTCAAACCAATACCTTCAAACAATTTTCACTTTCCTTATAAAAAAAAAATTTCTTAAAATTTATTTTCTTTGTGCAGTAAAATTGTGTATTACCTTCTGAAAAAAAGATTACTTGAAAGGATTAACAGTTTAGTTTAGTTGATCAATAGGGATGCATGATCAAAGTGAAAATAAATTATTTTGAGAGAAGAAGAGGAGGAAGGACTAACCAACAATTAAAATTATAAAATTTATAAATTGCTAGTCAAGCTTTTTAGGCCATGAGAGAAAGCTAAAGAAATAGAAAAATAATCAACCAAATATATAAGAAGTATGAATAGAGTAGAAACTGGGGTGTCAATCTATAGGTGCAACCTGAATTGGATGCTTGGTTTTGTTAGGTAGAAAACAATTAGTAAGGGGATATGAATGTGCTTCTTTATGTGCTCTACTTAATGGTTTAAGTCTTCCAATTGTTATTGTGAATTCTCCATGGATAGAAGCATCTCCTCTCTATGTGCAGACTAGTTTGTTAAAACTTTTCCTAGAAAAAATTTCATGTGTTCATACAGGTCCATAATGTTCATATATGGGTTGAAATTCCCACATGTGTATCCCGTTTTACGAACCCTATGTGCCAATTTTCCATTAATTCCATTTTGGTATGAGTGAATTCTTCCCAAATAGGAGGGGGGGTGAATTTCCAAAAATGAGCTATTGAATCTTCAACTCATAGACATGTGTTACACTGAAATTTGTCACCATGACTATCTGCAGTTAATATGGCTCCATCAATAGTCATATTATCCTCCTTGTCAAGCCTAATACCTCTGCTCTTCATGTCAAGCTTCAAAAAAGAGAGAAAGTCACTAAAAAGATGTTTATCTCTGGGTACGCAGGTTCTCTTTACCTTGCCTACGTGTACGCATCCCAAACTCATTGTACCTACGTACTTGTACGCTCTGTAAGCCAAAGGATGGGTGTGTACCCATGTAAAGGTCAAAAGGCGTGAGTTTCATCTTAAAAAAGTTACTTGTGGTCACTTCTAGAGCCTTCTAGAAGAGTGTTTGACGTGTATTGAGCGCCTCCAGATGGTTCATGCATCCCTATGATAGAGGAACTTATCCCATCAAGACAGGAGCTACCCCATCCAAAAGAGGGAGTATCCCATTGATGTTGGAACTGAATAACTTCCTCTAGAACACTATAAATACAGGCATTGGGCCAGGGGAGGGGAGGTTGAAAGTTGAACCTTCCAAAGGGTAGATGCTGCTGGAATTAGGACTTCCATTGTAAGCTTGTGAGGAGAGATTACCATCCTTTCTTGCCATATTGGGAGTGGGTGAGCTTGTCAAAGTAGAGGAAATCTCTTGCTGGACCCTGGGAGGAGCTTGCACAACACCAAGGCTCAGGTTGTAATGGTTCCTTTTTTGTTTCCTTAATACAAATAAGTCCATTCTTTTCAATGATTTGTTAATGAATTGTTTCATGTACTCCTTGGTCTATGTGTTGAATATGCTTTGTTTTATGGAATATTCAGGTGTTATGTAATCGTTTGATTGTTAGTGTATGCAGGTTTCAACGTGAAGGAGGAGCTCATCTGGATCGACGAGGCTGTGCTGCTGCAACAAGCGTTGGACTTGAGGTAGGATCGAAAAACACTTGGTTTCTCATAGGATAATGTATATTTAGAGAAGGATTGATCTTACTTGTTCTGTTTGTCACTAGAGAGTCTTAGACTCCTAGGGAGGTTAGTTTTGTCAGCAAAAATAACTCTTTCCGCATGAAAAATTGGCGACTCCGCTGGGGAATCCATTGATGTGCTTGGTTTTTCTTTTGAAGTATTACTTTGATCTGAAAAGAGTCTTGTTTCTTTTGTTTTTTGATTGCCTGACTGTGTTTTTGGGTGGATTAGCTTAGAGTCTAGTTTGATTTTAGTTTTTCTTCATTTTACAGTAGTACGCACCCTCTGCGTTAGACACAGTGCGTACTTGTACGCACTGTATCTTTGTACACAGAGCGTAGGCGCACCTGGTTAAACAGGCTGCCTGCGTACCCTGTTAAAATTGAGAAAATTCCATTTTTATCCATTTTTTCCCTTTAGATTTTGTTTTTCCTAGTCTTTACTACCTAGATCCACTAGTTTACTGTCAAAAATCTTCACCTGCACTTGTTCCATTAGTGTCGAAAGTTTTAGTGAAATTCGTTGAAGTTTTAGCATTAGGGTTTTGATTTTTATATTGGTCCTGTAGTGACTTTGGGTTTAGAAGTTGCGAAGCTTAGATATCTCTGGTTTTGTCAAGTCTTCTTAAGGAGTCGGACCAGTCGTAAAGTCTACCCGCGTGAGCAACCTACCTTTGTGTTGCCTCTTTGCAAAATTTCGATATAGGTTGCTCATTTAAAGTTGTGAATTTCATTTTCAAAAAGAACAAAAAGAGATTGAATTTTTGTTTTGATTAGTTTGTGATTCTGCATAAACTAGTCCTTGGACTGATTGTTTCCAAGTAAAACATCCAGGAATCATCTTAGTAGGCTTTTGCTTCTTAGATTTACTTGTTAGTGAGAGTTTAGGTAAATTTCCTTTGAATTACTTTTGAGTGATTTTTCATAGATTTTCATAGATCTTGAAATTGCTTTGATTAGATTAGTTTTATATGCTTTTATTAAATAGGAAAATATCAACGATCTCCTTTGCAAAGTTTGCTTTAGAGTAGCATTTGACGTCTTGAAAAGAGAAAGTAATTTTTTCGTGAAGTAAAGAGTGGTCATGTTTTGTGTGCTTTGAAAGATAAAGAGAATTTTTTCTTTGATTGCCTATTAAGAAAGTTCTTTTTATCGAAAGGTTGCATTCTCTCAACTCTCTTAATTAGAAAATTCATTGAAAAGAAAAATAGTGTAAATCATCTTGGGTGCATCTTTTAGAGAATTGGAGTTGAGTCTATACACCACCAAGTTTCATCTCCATCACCTTTGTCTTAAAGAACAGCCATTAAAATCAACGCTTAAAGTAAAATTAACTCAGAAATTTTTATTTTTCTAGGGCTCTGAAGCACCAACATAGATCAGGCTAGTGTCTTGGAGTAGGTGAGTAATTAACCAAGACTATTAAACCAAACAAGTAGTTTATCTTGTGATAGGATAAATTCAGTTGTTGCATTTATATTCTGGGAAAGCTCCTCTTAAAGGAGAAGCACGAGCTCGTGTTTGAACCAGTGAGGGGATCAATCCTCCCTCGTTGGGAACGACGCCAGACACCCACGTATTACAAATGGTAAACCTCAGATTATTGTTGAGGAGCCAGGGGATCACTTATCGGTAAACCTTGGATTGACCATTGTCAAGGAGCCGGTAAGGGGATTGAGCTTGTTACTCTGCCCTTGCGTGCTGTCGGAGTGTAGACTGTTCCCCCAGGTGTATTTGTTGCTGTTGGTGACCTTAGTGGCCATAATCTTAGGATTCTAACCAAGGTGACGGTGGCGGGAAGATCCCACTGTACCTGGAGGAGACGTCGGCTAGACTCACTTGGATTTTCTGGGGGGTTCACTTCACTCGAAACGGTTAAAGTGGAGGAACTTGGTCTAGTCTATTCATTAAGCAGGTTGCCGGGGTAACTGTTCCACCCGCTATTTCTGTACTGAATCCTACGAGGTTGGATTTCATCACCAACTAGTGTTTTTGGTCCGGAAGCTACTGTTTGTGTTTGGTTTGACGCCCTAGATTCTTTAGGCGTATGCTTCAAAATTGATTGGTTCTTTAGCAACCTTAGGTGTTTTCTTGAGATTTTACTTTGTTTTCGTGTGTAGTAGTTAAAAGTTTTTAGCTGTGGCTGAATCACCGAGATGCTCCCATAGACTTCAGGGCGAGTCTCCTGAAGTTGTTAGTTTGGCCAATATATTGAGGCGAGCCCATAGAGCACGGGGTGCACCTCCTGAAGAGGACCGACCTTATTACGAAGGATTAAAAATCCTTGTCACTCCTGGTGGCA